>JACEEZ010000856.1:0-15616 GCA_016584305.1 Chionoecetes opilio | reverse complement strand
AAAGGGGGAGGGGCCACTGGGTGTCCCCGGGTATGCTGTTAGAAAAAAAATACAATGCGATGCAAAGGAAGAAAGTGGTCTTACGGGATAACAAAAAATGGTGCTCGCCTAAAGGGGTGTACACCAAGCCCATCACTGCAGAGGTATCTTCACAACTAAAGTCCATGTAAGCTGCATATCATAGCCCCCCCCATGGTCAGGTCAGACCAGAGTGTCCGGGGATAAAGAAAATTTCATAAAGTTTTGGCAGCCATGCAGACAAACCTTTCAGAGCAGAAACCAGCTTTAGTCAACATATCAACAGGTAAACTGCAAAACCCTGAACTCAACTGTTTTTGAAAAATGTGAAAAGAAAGGGTTTTTTAAAGCTCCGCTGATTCTATTAGATGCAGAAAAAGCAAACCAAAGGGAAAAAGCTGAAGACTTTCCCACCCCCAAAAATATCACTACCAAAAAGCCAAAAAATCCTTCTACTACCACGGAAAGGTGAGGGTGACTGCTTGCTACCCCGACGAAACTAGCGCCAGTGGGGGTGAAGTTGACATCATTAACTTTAGGCAAGCATGAATGAAAGAAAGTTTCCTCCATCCTTTTTCAATGAAAATGGGTCATGAGAGCGGGTAAACCCAGTCCAAATTGATTAAAGCTTGAAGGAGGAAACCCAGGTGACCACATTTTTCTCATCCCCACAGGACAAGCTCAAAACAGCTGTGTTGTAGATGCTATTTTTGCAGTACGCCATGGTCTTCCATAAAGGTGAGACATTTGGAGCAATTGCAAAGAGATACCTTCACAACATGCGAATGATATTCCGAAGGGACACCATATCCTTTTTGTTTGTGACCGATTACACAGACAATCTCAAAGTTTCACAACACCAAAAACAGGTATGCCAAGTCGAAAAAGCATAAGTCTTTGAAGCAGGAAAAATACTTGCTCCTGCTCCAAAAGTTTTTTTTCCCAATTTCTCCCAAAAAAGAAGCACTTTTGAATTTTTTGTCATGAAAAGGAGCCAGGATGAAAGCTGAAATCATCATTAGGGTTTAAAAGCCTATACTAGGTGTGGCTTCAAGAAGTAAACAGAAAGTATGTGGTCTCAAAAGTACAGTGAATGAACGCAGAGCTGCAGTCCCCTCAGAAAGAAGCAAACATCAGAATTAACTACATTCCATTTCAGTTTTAAAAAAAAAAGGGTTGAACGTGTGTCATTTATGCAAATGCCCCAAGATTCATCGTCCAGCAAACATGGGCTATGCGGCCTGTGTCGGCTTGTGCCGGGTACGTATCGGCACCCGGGGGCAGGGCGATGGGTTTTGGAAAATCGGATGAAGCCATGTCGGCCTGCAGCGGGAACTGTATTCGGGCCAAATTGTAAATCGTACAGGGGGCCCAAACAAGTCTTCCCTTTACTCGGCCCAAGGTAATATTTTAATGGTGTGACATGAAGGGCCGGGCCGAAGGACTTAAGAGGGTGCAAAGCTGGATTAAGGTAATTGTTTTATTATTAGGTGGGCTGAATCGTAGGGAGTCAAACCAGGCTCACCTGTTTTGGCCACTCCGCCCGTTTCTCGTAGCCAAAATTCAAAAAAATTTACCAGGGAAGTGAACGGCCGCGGCGTACATTTACTGTTTTTCACAGGCCTCTCGGCGAGGATCGATTTATCGATTCCAAAGTTATAAAGGTACGTGGAAAGGGTGAGACCTTAAGATATAAATGCTCAAATATACAGACAAGATTTAAAAACCCCAAAAACCCTCAGGCTAGAGTGAACGGAACGGAGTGCTTTTTTTGTTTTGTTTGCACAGTTTAATTAGTACATGGTAAAATTCTAGAGCCCTTTTTCCGCCCTTATTAGTGCTTTTTTTTTTTCAGACCTTCAGATCATTCAGATACCTCAACAGTAATTAAAAAGTGGGGGAGATGCCACCTTCAACCCCCTCCCCCCCCTAAAGCCCCCATCGTCTGGATCCCCCAAAATAATATTAAAATCAAACCTCACTATAACTACCAAACCTTTACCAAAACCTCCTAGCGAGTTAATTGCAGGAACTAGAATTTTTACCAGGTTAGGTTAGGTTATATTGAGGTAAGGTTGAATCTTTTTTTTGGGTCCTTCAGGGGCTATTAGTGGGGTTTGGGCTTGGTTATAGTGGGGTTGGTAGGTTTAGGAGGTTAGAATAGCTATTTCCCAAGTATATTTTTGAGGGTTCAGGGGGTCTTTTTTAGGTGGTGGGGGAGGGTAAAGGGGGCGCTCTCCCCCACTTATAATTACTGTTAGAGATATCACAAGGATCTGTGAAGGGTTGGAGGAAAACCCCCGCTAATAAGGGGGGGGAAAGGACCTGAATTGTACCGCTCAGGGATTTAAAGAAATAAGGTTTGTACGGGAGAAGATTTTTAATTGGGTTTGGGGTTTTACTGTAATCATTTTAAAAAGCTTTACAAGGCACGAGTTAAAACCGTCCTCAAGTTTAAAAACTGACAATTTGCAGCATTTCAAATCCCTATAACCGGGGGAAATGAGATATAAAAAATGGGGTCTGGGGGGGCGAAACCCCCCCCCCTCCTCCCACGGGTTATAATGGGATAATAATCAGTGCCCGGCTAGGTTAGAATAGTGGGGGGGGGGCGGATGGGCGAAACCCCCCATTTATTAGGAGAATTTTGGCAATAGGGAAAATTGTAAAACTGCAGTTTTACTGGTAATTGTGATAATGGGGTCTGAGTAGCCTTTGGACAAAAAGTACGACCCTATATATAGGGCTGATTTTTAGAATGACTGGTTGGATTAAAGTATTTTTCCCCTTTCTACTGTTTTATAGGTGGAACGAGTATAAAGTAAAATGAAATTTTGTGCAAACTTTTTTTTTTAGACTAGGTTATTTAAAGGCAAGACTATGTTGGTTATTTTGGGAAAGGGCTAATTATTTTAATGGTTTGAATAGGTAATATTTGATACTTTAAAAGGGATTTTTTTTCCGTAAAAACTCTAAAAAGTGTTTTTTTAGAAATGTTGTCACAACTTTAACTTCTCTTCTTTTAAAGAAGCAACACCTGCCTGGTTTACGCAGTATAATCTTACAAGGCACTGTATAACCGTCTTCAACTTGTAAATTCACCTTGCAGCATTTCTAAATATTTTGGTACTTTCAACCATTAATTGAGTATGTGGATAAAATTGTTCTATTCCTATTATTCTATGTGTTAAGAATGATGGTTTTTTTAAAATGTCGGAAATCCCTCTTTTTCCCTTTATCCCCCAAATTTACCTTGCTTCGGGTTTAGCTACCCAACCCAATGTCCTGGTTGGTTAGTGGGTAATATTTTAAAACACTCTGGCCTGATCTCAATTCTAGGTAAAGAGCATTGCGTAGGATTTGGTAGAGTGTAAATTTTAGTTTATGCGACACCCCGAAAGTGCAAAAAAGGGTGTAGGAAAAAATTATAATGTCTTTAATATACCAAATTTTAAAGATACTATAAGGTTTACTAAAAAACATTTCTCTCAATTTCACAGGTTTTGTACAAGCAATAGTTTAAGTAATCATTAAATATTTTAGACAGTTTTTTCATCATTATGATTTGCACCAACATTCTTTTATTGGGTCTATTATATGGTTTTTGTATTGTGGTCATGGCGTCCCCAGAAAATTGAAAGGGGGGGGAAATTATATATATAAATTAATATATAATATATAAATATATTTTATATATATATTATATATTATATATAATTATATATTATATTATATATATATATATATATAATTAATATATTTTATATATAATATTATATTAATATATATATATATATATAAAATATTAATATATTATTTATATAATTTATATATATATATATTATATATATAGGTATATTTATGGGTATTATATGGTATATTAAATAAAATTATAATAAAAAAAAATAAAAATCTTAAAAAAAAAATATAAAAAAAATAAAAAAAATAAAAAAAATATGAAAAAAAAAAATTATATATATAAAAAAAAAATAAAAAAAAAACAATAATAAAAAAAAAAAAAAAATCAACAAATCTAAATTATATAAAATAAAAAAAAAAAAAAAAAAAAAAAAAATTATATATATATAATAATTATTATATATAAAATTATATAATATATAATAATATATATATATATATAAATATAATTTTAATATTAAAATTTTTAAAAAAAAATTGAAAACAAAAAAATATAAAAAATAGAAAAAAAAAAAAAAAAAAAAAAAAAAGTATAAAAAAACCGAAAAAAAAAAAATCAAAACATAGAAACCCCCCCAAAAGAAACAAATAATTATTTTTTTAAAAAAAGTCTAATTTTGTTTAATCATATCTATCTTTTACTATCATCTTTTTAAATTATATTAATAAATCTATATTATATATTAATATTTTAATCAATATATATAAATTATATATTATATATATTATATATTTATATATTATAATATATAATATATTATATTATATATATATATTATATATATATATATATAAAAATTTTTAACTATATATAAAATAATATATATATTATATTTTACTATAATCTATATATCTATATATATATTATTATACATATCTATTATATATATTATATATATATATATATTAAAATATAATATATATATATATTATATATATTATTTGGGGGGCTATCAAATTATTATTGGTTATTTTTTTTTTCTTGTAAAGGGGGGAGGGGGGCCTGGCCGCAGGCCCCTCCCCCTCGGTACGCCATGATTGTGGTCTTTTTGTATTGTAAGGTGAAATTGAGGTGATTGCGGGTTTTGAACAACCCTTTTTTGTAAAATTTTTGGCAAATAGAACAAAAAGATTTGAAAAAGAGTTATGTCAATTTTATGACAGGCATGGTCATAAAATCTAATTTAGTTTTTTTTTTTTTCAGAGCAACTTGTGATAAAAGCCTTTTTAGATGGTGGAAGGTCCCAAACATGTGACAGGGCACATAGGTCTTTATCCAGAGGGGTTTTATCTTTAATGAAACAGAAAAGGACACCCGTGGGCCCGCTTACAGGACCTGTCACCGGTACTGGCCCGCAATTTGACAGATGGGGGGAATTTATTATTTTTCGATTTTCTATGGGTTTAACTTTAACACCTTGGTCTATAGTTTTCATTGGTTTAGTAAACCTGATAATTTTTGATCATTCGGTTACTTTTTCCAACCTAACCCAACCAATTTTCTAGATTTATAGACTTTCAGGCTAAATTTTTCCTTTTTCCTTCTGTTTTAAAGTCAGATTTTCCCATAAAAGTCTTATGAAATTAGACGATCGAGAACTTACCAATTTTATTCTCGGCGTTCACATTTAGATTTGCAGCATTCAATATTTAGGGCTTGTCACATATTTGTACATAGTACATGAATGTGCGTACAGGAGACACTCCCATAAGAGCCATAAGAGCTTCCCCGTTATAACTATCGTTAGGGTAAAATTTAGATTTTATAATATATATATATTATATATATATATATATAATAATATATATATATTTATATATATTGTAGTATATGATAATATATATTTATAATATATATATAATATATATATATATATAATTTACTCTGTGCCTTGCGCCTGTAGGGGAGTGGGGACCCCGGGCTGGGGGTAGGTCGGAGGGTTTACTTTTAGGGCTCTGATGGGGTTGGGCCTCGCCCGTGGGGCGAGGCAGAATTTTTTAGTGACGCCCGTGAGTAGAGGTCATCCCCCCCCCCCTGTGTCCTCCAGCACTGCAGCGAAAGGGAGAGTGATGGACATGGGGGTTTTTTAGGCCACCCCGACAGTGCAGAAAGGGTTTTTGGGTTTTTTTCGGGGATCGAAATCGGGTCACCCAAAACGCCATCGGAAACGCTAAACCCCTCCGCTACCTCCTCCCCAAAATATATTATAATATATATATATATATATATATATTATATATATATTATAATTATATATATTATTATAATATATTATATATAATATATATATATATATATCTTTTTTTATTTAATTATTTATTTATTCATTTATGTATTTGTTTATTTTTTCGTTTATTTTTTGTTCATTAATAGAAAATTTTTTCCCCCATTTGTCGGACTTTTTTTTTCCCCTTTTGAACAATACAGTGATTTTTAAATTTTAGAAAATTATTTTAATACACAATTATTGTTGTTTCTTTACAGTATTTATTCTTTGCAGCCTGATGGTGTATTAGGGCACACATTTTAATTTAATTGCTGAATGCCAGTGCCAGACTACCTAAAACCCCCCCGGGAAGACCAGCCAGACTGTGATTATGCTTGATTTTAAGAAGTGATAATTTTTTCTTTTTGCACTATAGGGGCCTTACTCAACTGTAAGAGTTGAGAACCCCTTCAAACTGGGGAAAAGGTTATTCATTTACAAACCTGTGTTCATTTTTAAAAATGGGGCGGTTTTAGCGCGCCCACTAGCTGCCCTGCCCGGATAGCTACCCCCGCACGACTACGCACACGCTGCAGATGAGTCACACAGGAAAAAAATTGGCCACGCCTCCAGGGGGCCCGAACATTATCATCAGATTCGCTTATTTAACCCAAATAATCTACAAAACTTAACCCAAAAACCTATCTTAAACCCAACCCAAAACCAAATAAAAAACTAAAACTAAGCCTTAACTAACCTAATCAAACTTTAAATAACCTAATTACCTTTTATTATATATAAAAAAAATGTTTAATTTGGTTAAGTTAAAAGGGTTTTGGGTTTAGGTTTGATTTTAGGGTTTTGGGTTTAAAATTTTTATAGGTTGGAGTTAAATTTTGTAGACAAATTATTTAGGTTTAAATAAGCGAATCTGACGATAATGTTCGGTCCAGGGGGCGTGGCCAATGTTTTTCCCGTGGACTATCTGCCGTAAGTGCGTATCGTGGGAGGGTAGTATCCGGGCGGGGGAGTAATCGGCGTGCTAATCGGCTTTGGAACGGTAAAAAAAAGATTCAACTGCTTTGGGCGGGCCCCTTTAGGGACATTTAGGCTTTTTGGCCCATTGTGGGATATTTAAAATGCCCAAGTTGGCCTGCTTGTGGCCGTATTTAAATGTAGCGGTGTTGTGGCACTATTTGGATGCTAAATGGCCTGCTTGTGGACGATTCAGTTGCTGTATAGGGCCCCTTTTTGGGATATTTTGGGTGCTAAATCGGCCGTTGTGGCCGATTCAGTTGCGTGTAGGCCCTCTTATGGCACTATTTGGATGCTAAATGGCCCGTTGTGGCACATACGTGCTGTGTTGGGCCGCTTATGGACGATTTAGATGCTATGTCGGCCCCTTTGGGCCCCCGTAGGGCAATAGTTTTTACGGATTGCCCCACACAGATTGACCAGAAACGTAACGCAACCCACACAGGGCCCCGGGGGGCAAACATGAACGCACAAATTGTCGGTCCCAGCCAGGCCCATAACTTCATTTCGGTTGCCACTCAAAGCCCAAAATGTCGTTGTGATTTCCCAACGCTGTTTGATGCCCCGGGCCCCTAATGAAATGTTTGGGGTTCATGTGGTACTAACTTCTAAACCCTTTCCCTTAAAAACTCCTGAAATGCAAAGGTGGGCATTCCCCAATTTTTGCCGTAATTTTCCGCAATTCCGCAACTTACGGAATGGAATTCGGTTGCGGAATTGCGCAATTAGGATGCCTAAAAAAATTGTGAATTTGGAATGCGGACCCCCAAAAATTTTAAAAACGCAATCGCAATAACTTGCGGAATGGGTAATTGGGGTTGCGGAATGCGAAATTAGGACCCTAAAAAAAAATGCAGAATTGGGGTTGCGGCCCGCCAAAATTTTTGAAAGCAATCGCAAAAATTGTGAGTCCCCACCTTAAGTGGCAATCCCCCACGTGAACAAAGTTCCCCCCAAAATTGTGGGACTACACGCCAACTCCCAAACTTCCCAAGTGTAGCACAGTCATCAGTCAGTGGTGCGGGAAAATTTGGGGATTGAGAGCGTGTACGCGGCCGTGTGTAAGATTATTTGAAACCCCAATGCTAAACAGAAGAAGTGGGGGGAGGAGGAGGAGGAGGGGGAGGAAGGGGAAGATAGTAGATACTTAGTTTAGTGATTATAGCCAGTAGACTGGAAGTGAAAAGGTAAAGAAAACACTAAAAGAGAAAAGACTTAATTGTGAAGGACAAGTAAAAATATAGACAGAAACAGAATAGGAATACAGAAGTTTTAAAACTAAAAAAAGAGTCAGAGACATTTTTTGTTTTAATTGTAGGTTTTTAAGAGTCTAGGATGTTTCAGAGTTAGAGACTTTTTTTGTTTTAATTGTAGGGTTTGTTTTAATTTGTAGGTGTAAAAATTTAAATTTGCAGAATTTGGGGAAATTTACGATTGCAAAAAGGGCCCTATCAAAAAAAAATTGGGAATTGCAATTGCGGACGGTGCAGGCGAATTGCGGAATTGCGAGGGGAAAGGGAAAAAAAAAATTGCGATGCCCCCCTTGCTAAAAGTGGGTGGCACCACACAATTCAGCTACCTCGCCATCAGATTTTTTTTTTTTTTTTTTTTTTTTTTTTTTTTACATCACAAGGAACTGGCCAAGGGCAAACAAAAAGGGGTTTTAAACACAAAGCCCGCTTATTTGCCAGTCCCTAAAAGAAGACGTAAGAGAATAAAAAAAAACAGAGGGGTGAGCAATTTAGTTCGGGAGGTGTCTTGTTACTTTTTTTTTTGAAAAGTTTTAAGTCATAGGTAAGGGGAAAAATAAAAACGGGAAGAGGTTCCAATTTTACCATAAAAGGGGATGAAAGAGTAAAGATAGATTAACTCTAGCATTGGAAGAGGACAGAATGGGATGAGAAGGAGAAAGTCTTGTGCAGCGAGGCCGCGGGGGGAGGAGGCTGCAGTTAGCAAGTTCAGAAGAGCAGTGGCAAAAAATAACGTAAAAGAGAGCAAGAGAAGCAACATTCGGCGGTGTTTTAAGATTGAAGACAGTCAGTAGAGGAGAGGGTTTGATGAGACAAAAAGTTTTTATAACCCGTTAGGAGAGCTGTATGAGTGGATCCTCCCCAAAATGTGAGACATATTTCATACAGGGGCGGATAAGGCCCCTGTAGAGACAAGCAATTGGGAGGGGGGAAAAAAAAAGGGCGAGACGCCACAGGCACCTAAATTTTTAAAAATGTTTTTTGCAATAGAGAGATGTGAGATTTTCCCTTCAGATCTTTTGTAAAGGATAGTCCTAGAATGTTTATGTAGAAGAAGGAGACATTTTAGTGCATTTAAGAAGGGGGATAGTATTGGTAGGTTTTTTCGAGTAGATAGGGAAAAAATTTGGGTTTTTTGGGATTGAAAAAACAAGGTTTGCTTTGCCCAATCAGAAATTATAGGAGATCAGAAGTTAGGGCTCGGGGGCATCTCTCCGTGAATCACTTAGTTCCCGTTGAGTTGGAAGTTATTTTAAAAGACGTGAAAAAAGCAGGGTAGAATCATCAGGTGGAGGGATAGGGCTTGAGTTTGACTTTGAAGATCATTAAGAATAATAGAAAGGAGTGGGGGATAGGAAAGAACCCTGGGGAACACCATATTTATAGATTTAGGAGAAGAACAATGTCCTCTACAGTAGCTGCAATAGAACGGTTTTAAAAGGGAAATTAAGTGAAGGTACAGAGAGAAGGATAGAAAAACCCAATGGGGAGTTTTTTTAAAAAAGATTTTTTTCCAAACCTCAAAAGCTTTTTGAAAACAAGGGCAAAAGCAAAAGACCCAAAAAAACCCCAAAAGGGGGATGACCAAGATTCAGTTAGGAAATTGAAGATCGCCAAATAGACGCCCCCTTTACGGAAACGACGAGAAGAGAGAAGACGTGAGGGATAGAGCTTTAAGAATTCTTATAAGTAAGACAAAAATTTAGAAAGCAGGGAAACAAAGTTTTAAGGAGGAGGTTTTTTTTAAGGGAAAAACGCACCCTTTTAGGAAAAGGGTTTGGAGGGAGCAAACTTCCAGCAGAAGGAAAGGTGGAAGTAGATAGACAAAGACGGAAAAATTTGACCAGGGAAGGGGGCAAGCACAGAAAACAATACAGTTTTTTAGAACAATAGGAGGGACTCCCTCAGGACCGTAATCCTTTCCCGGGGCAGGCCAGAAAGGGCAAAGAAAAAAACATTCCCAAGATCTTAAGACAGGGATAAAATTTGTCAGAGGGTGGAGGGGAAGGGGGACAAGTTTATCAACCCGATGGGAATTTTTAGCAAAGGTTTGACGAAGGTTCAGCTTTAGAAATAGATGAGACAGTGTGGAGCCATTTGGGGGAAGCATAGGAGGGAAAGATAAGAAAAAAATTGTTAGAATGTTTTTAGCTAGATCCAGAAGTCACGAGAGGAATTTGATTTAGAAAAAATTTTTTACATTTTTATGAAGAAAGAGTTTTTGGGAAGTTGAAGTAAAGATTTTTATGATTACGGGCAGAAATATAAAGGGCTGAGTTTCAGGAGATGGTGCTTAGGTTACCCTTTGTGAGCCACCTCTTATCTCGGACAGCATTTAAAACAAGCAGAGTTAAACCAAGATGGCAAGTAGTTTTGGGCCCCGCACAGTGCAGATCCTTCCTTCATCCACAGCCTACTGGGCGTGACACACCAGTCCCTCCTTCACCCGCAAAAAGACTGGTGAGGTGCAGCAAAGAGGTAGAAATTCCCGCTCTTGAGGTTTTGGGGAAAGCAGATTTATTTTCAAGGACCCTAACGACAGACGTCTCCAGCAAGCCCGAAAAATGCTGGTAGCTGTGATTCAAAGAAGGATGTGATTTAAAGGCTCGCCCCTGGGAGATTTTAAAGGGCCCCTTCCATTTTTGCCCAAGTTCAGGAAACCAGTTCTTTCAGTTTAGGGTTGGGGTTCAGTTCCTGGGGTTTTGGGGTTTGCGTTTTTACAAATGGAACGAAAAAAAACCCTTTTCTTGTTACAAAAAACTCAGCTGGCGAGGGAAAGAGAAAAGAGAGCGGAGAGAGAGAGAGGGGGCCAGAGAGAGGAAGAGAGAGAGAGGAGAGAGAGAGAGAAGAGAAAGAGAGAGAGAGAGAGAGAGGAGAGGGAGAGAGAGAGAGGGGAGAGAGAGAAGAGAGAGAGAGAGAGAGACGAGAGAGAGAGAGAGAGAGAGAGAGAGAGAGAGAGAGAGAGAGAGAGGAGGGGAGAGAGAGAAGAGAGAGAGAAAGAGAGAGAGGAGAGAGAGAGAGAGAGAGATTAAAAGTGGTAAACTCAGCTAGCATTGATGTGAAAGGGATCATATCAAGTTTAAGACCGGGACAGCTTTCCTCCACCCGTGCCCCTTTAATGGACCCTACCCAAATACGTCCACGGTTTGTTTTCATGGTGCATTGGGGGAAAGGGGGGGCGCCGCGGGGACCTACGAAGGGAAAAGTAGGGGATGGGGAAGAATTTCGAGTATTTGCGCGAAATTGATATTCCAGGGTATATTCTGTGTTGTTCTCGCTGACAAAAAAAATAAAGAAACCGAGGTAAGGGTGATGTGCAGAGGTCTAAACCCCAAAAAAACAGAGTCTAAAAGAGCCTCCAAATGGGAAGCAATGGTGGGTACTAAGTGTCCCTACCTTTCTTACTTCTTAATGAGACCTGCTGTGACTGTTTTCCTGGTTTAAAGCCTTTGCACATCAACCATCACCTCAGGTCTTTTCTTGTTGTCAGCGAGCACGGAAATACAGCACCTGGAATATCAATTTCGCCCAAAACAACTCGAAAAATTTCATCGTCGTAGTCTTCTCTTTGAGGTTGACATATTCATGGTTATGATAGTATTAAAATACCTTATAATTGAGTTCCTTTTGTTGTCTTTCTCATAATAAGTAGTGGTACATCATGGTTTAAATGTTACTTGACGAGCCAATGAATACTCTTGGTTACCGGTCATTTCGCCCACACGTCAATTCGCCCACATGTAAGAGTCAATTCGCCCACATGTAAGAGTCAATTCGCCCACCACGATCCATGTCATGGAGTCATGTAACTATATCTTCCTCTGGCAGAAATGGAATGAACCACCAGTAACCTTGGGCGAAATGACGGTAAATTTCTAGTGTTTGCCCATACTCTCCCACTTCCCCCAAACAAGTTTGGGGACCGGTGGGAATGCGGGGTTTTCGGTTGGGGAACAAATTATGCGTCAGAAAACACGTAATTAAAGAGTTGTGTAGGGGGGGGTAAAATTCCCTAGATCTAGGGTAATTTCCTTATATCTAGTGAATATTGCCTAACCAAAATAAACCTAACCTAACCAAAATTAACCTACCCTAGGGGGGGGTTTGACCCACCGAAAAACCAAACCTAACAAATCTAACCAAACCAAAACCAAATCTAACCAACCAAATCTAATTTAACCCTAAACCTAACCAAATCTAACCTAACTCCCCAAATAAACCTACCCCTAACCAAAAACCCCTAAAAAAACTAACCAGCAAAACCCCCCGGGGGGGTTTGGGGGGGGGTTTCGACACACAAAACAAATTAACCTCCCCCTACCCCTAGACTCCATAGGTGGGGAAGACTCCATGGTGTGGCGAAATGGCATGGGGGGAAAATGACCGGTACCAACTTTTGGTCTTCCCAACATCACCAACCTTTGCTTTGATTTTCTTATTATTTCCACCCATAAACAAGTTGCTAACCACGGTGAAACCCATCGTGTGGGCAAATTGATTAAGAGTGGCGAATTGACTCTTCAGTGGGCAAAATGTCTTGTGGGCAAATTGAGGTGGCGAAATCCCCGGTAAAAATAGTTTTCTTTGGTCGTAAAAGTAAACTTAAAAACCCCAAGAGTACCACTACTTATTATGAGGAAAGACAAAAAAAAGGTACTCAATAAAAAGGTTTTTTAATACTATCAAACATGAATAGTACAACCTACAAGAAAAGACTACGAGATAAAAAATTTTTAGAGTTGTTTTGGTAAAAATTTGATATTCCAGGTGCTGTATTTCCGTGCTGCTGAACATAGAAAAGCCCTGAGGTGAGGGTTTGAGGAAAAGGGCTTTTAAACCAGGAAAACAGTCACAGCGAGTCTATTAAGAAGTAAGCAAGTGTAGGGACACATTACTCCCTACCAGTTGCTTACCTTTTGACGAGGTGTTATACCTGTTTTTTTTGGGTTTTTTGAAGCCTCTGCACACAGCCATTCCTCAGATCTTCTCTATAGTGTTCTCGGGGGGAAAAAACAGAGCACGTAATAAGCCCGGGAAATATAAATTTCGCGCAAAATAACTCGAAATTCTTCCTCGCCCGTATTTTTCCTTGAGGTCCCCCGCGGCGACCCCCCTTTTATCCCAAAATGCACCGTGAAAACAAACCGTGACGTAGTTATTTTCGGGGGGCCCTTTGTAGGCTGTCGACATCCTCTCCGACCGTGCATGCGAAAACCCCTTTACATAAGAAAATGGGCCCAAGGGACCATTGTTTTTTATGAACTGAAAAATCTACCCAGGCTACCACCTCCCTATGTGAGTAGAGAAAGTTCAAGGGTTTGCTGAGTCACTCGCGCGTCGCCCCGGCCCAGGGTTTCTGCGCAAAAGGAACGCCGAATTCTTGTGTTCCGTGAACTGGTTCCCGAAATGTCGCAAAGGAAGAGGCCCCTTTGGGGGTACTAAATCTTAAAAATCCCACTTTTTTAAACTTTACCCCCAATGTAAACATTTCTGTTGCATGTGAAACGGGCAGCACTGGGACAATACTTAAAAAGCGCATATCCCCCAAACCAAATTTGGGAACCCTTTTTAATTTTGGTGGTCCCATTTAGAAAACAAGCTTTTGCCAGTTCCTCCCCCAATTTCCCCATGGCCGATCAAAAGTCAAGAATATCTCGTGTGGCTGTTTTTAAAAGGCCAACAGAAACTGTTCCTGCAGCAAAAAAGACATTCTTGTACATTGGTTTCCGTTGCCAGGGATTGGAAAGAAAAAAGTAGTGTATAAAGTCATTGTTACACTGGATGGACGAAATGTAATGCTTACTTCAGGTTTTTTTTCTACGTAAAAAAGAATAAAAAAAAAAAAAAAAAAAAAAAAAAACAACCAAAAAAAAAAAAAAAAAAAAAATTTACATTATTTGTATTAAAACCCGAATTACAAACCTTTTTCTAAAATATAGATAAAGGGTTTATGAAAAAAAATACGATTTTCGAACCTATGGGGTTAATTTTTTTTTGCCTCCCAAATTTTTCCCGCAGTTTTTCCGGGGTTTCCCTCTAAAACCTGTTCCCAGACACCCGTAATGTTATTTTCATAAGCCCAATCTTTTACAGCACACCGGGACGAATTTTGGAAAAAAATCGGGTTTGGCTCCCTGGGTAACAAACAGTCAAGCATCACAACGATCGAAGATGCGCTTGTTTCAGTATATTTTTTTCAAACACACTAAATAACCAATGTACACACAAACCATAATTATAATGTAGGTGCAAACACGAAGTAATAAAAAAATGTAAATGTGTGCATATGTATATATATAACAAAATAAACCCGTGTGTACAATTCATAAAAAAGTCAACTCGTTCTGTACAGTTTCATTTTCTATATCATAACCTCGCTAACACACACACAGCTGTCAGCTGTGTGTACAGACGCGCTCTGGGCAGGAAACCAGCAACAAAAGTAGTTGCGCCAGCAACGACCATCTCTCCGAACTTCTTTTCCTAACGACGAAAGCTACAAAGCCTCCCTTTTCGGTCGTTAACGCGTTTGGAAGGCGCTGACTGGCTAAGGCGAGTAATGACGTCATCAAGCGCGTCATCAGTCACCACCAATGACAAACAGTTTTTAAAACTTCTCGACCAATCACAAGTCAGCGAGACATATTTCCGGACAAGAATGGCATGCCAGACTGCCTCTCCCCGCCTTCTGTCCCGTCATCTCAAACTAATTCTCGTTTTATTCGGAATGCTTGCGTTTTAAGGAGTTTTAATGTATCAGATAGTAAGATGTATAAGTAAGGAGCCTGTGTTGCTAGTGTTTTGGTGGTAGAAGGTGTGTGTGTGGGTTGAAATAGTGAATATTTGTGATATGGGGAGGCCCCGCGGCAAGGCCTCTCCGTCACTCTGCCCCGCCATCAGTCACTCATCATAACATCTTTAAATCACCCTTATTTAAGGTGACACCACGGTGCTACATTGATTTAGATAATGACAAGTATATATAACATCTCACCATAATCACTAAGTTGTATAATAACGAGTAATAGACGTTTAATCCTGCTACAAACTACAGATTTTAATCTTAGGAATATAGACTGGGATTTAATCATAGGTGACAGCGATGCAGATGAATTGTTAAATATAATCCAGGATAACTTCCTAAGTCAAGCAATCAAGGAGCCTACTAGAGGAGATAATATTCTAGATCTATTGCTGACAAATAGAGACGATTTAGTTACAAATGTGGAGGTCGGGGGGAGTTTAGATAATAGCGACCATTATGAGATCAGATTTAGCTTAAAATGGGAAGTTGGAAAATTAAGTGGCAATAGGCATCGAATACCTAATTTCAGAAAGGCCAATTATGCGGGATTAGAAAAACACCTGGAGGTTATTATAAGGGTGGAGGAGAGAAAAAATTCCCAA
>JACEEZ010000854.1:197545-202486 GCA_016584305.1 Chionoecetes opilio | reverse complement strand
GTTGATAGTGTCGTTCTCTCGTCTCTCTTGTCTCTGTCTTTGTCTCTACTCCAAAATCTCTCTCTCTCTCTTCTCTCTCTCTCTCTCTCTCTCTCTCTCTCTCTCTCTCTCTCTCTCTCTCTCTCTCTCTCTCTCTCTCTCTCTCTCTAACGCTACACCTAATTTTCCTCCATTCCTCCAATTCTCCTTCATCCACGTCTCTCCTGTCTCCTCCCTCACTCAGTTTTCTTCCACAAGTCCAGCATTTCCTCCTCCTCCTCCTCCTCCTCCTCTTCCTCCTCCTCCTCCTCCTCCTCCTCCTCCTCCTCCTCTTCCTTAGACCTATCACATAACTAGTCATCTATTGAAACCTGCACGTGGAGGAGGAGGAGGGGGGGAAGAGGAGGAGGAGGAGGAGGAGGAGGAGGAGGAGGAGGAGGAGGAGGAGGAGGAGGAGGAGGAGGAGGAGGACTTCACACTTCCTTCCTTCCTCCTAAGTAAGAGTTCACACATTTCTTTTTCTTCCTGACTTTTTTTACCTTCCTTCCTCCTTTTCCTACGTCCAATACCTTTTTTCCTTCCCTTATTTTCTTCGTTTTTCTTCTATTCCCACATCCAATACCTTCTTTTCTTCCCTTACTTTCCTCCCTTATTCTTTCTTCCACCTTAGTAGATGTCAGACACTCCTTTTTCTTCTTCTTTTTTTGACCCCCTTTCTTCTTTGTCCTCCATCCAATACCATTTATTTCATCTCTTCATTTCCTTCCTTCTTTCTTTTCCTCCTAAGTACAGTTCAGACATTCCCTTTTTTACTCTTCCTTTCTTCTTTCCCCACGCCTAACACCCTTCTTTTTTTCCTCCCTTACTTTCCTCCCTTCCTCTTTTTCCTGCAAACAGCTGTCGCATTACGCAGCTCTTTCGCGGTTCGTCTTTCGTCCGGCTTTCTTTTTCCCCTCAAGAGACGCGAATGTTTTCCATTAATGGCGCCGCGACGCTCAGGGGAGGAGGACCAAGAGGTGACGTTATCTCTAATGGGAGGGAGGGAGGGAGGGAGGGAGGGAGGGAGAGAGAGAGAGAGAGATGAGAGAGAGAAACGAGACAGAGAGAGAAACGAGACAGAGAGAGAGACAGAGAGACAGACATACATACATACATACACAGAGACAGAGACAGACATACATACATACACAGAGACAGATACAGACATAGACATACAGAGACATAAAGAGACAGACAGACAGAGACAAAGAGACAGAAACAGAGACAGACAGAGAGAGACAAACAGAGAGAGACAGAGAGACAAGACAGACAGAGACAGAGACAGACAGACAGAAACAGAGACAGACAGACAGACAGACAGAAATAGATACAGAGAGAGATAAAAATACCGTCATGTTCCTGTAAACTTTCTAACTTTTTAACAAACTTCAATCAATGTCAACTTTTTTGGGGTCGCTCTTCATTCAAGCACCGTTGCCAAATAGAGATAAATATTCCTTATTGATGTCGCCTCTTTGCGCGTACGTGACGTGGCGGCTGCGACGAGGACTTCCTGACTTACTGAGGGGAGGGAGGGGAGGGAGGGGAAGAGGGTGGGGAGAAGAGGGGGAAGGGGAGGAGAGGGAGAGGGTGGGGAGAAGAGGGGGAAAGGGAGGAGAGGGCTAGAGGGGAAAGAGTGAAGGGATATTAGGTGAGGGGAAGAGGGTGGGGAGGGGAGGGGAGAGGGGATTTCAGAGGGTGACTACTGGGTTTGTGATATAGAGGTGAATACATAGGGTGCGAATACTGGAGGTGGAATGTTGGGGTGAGGGGAATATAGGTGAGGGAAAGGGGAGAGAGGGGATGGGAGAGGGGGAAAGAGGAAGGGGAAGAGGGGAATACATGTGAGGGGAGGAGGGAGGGAGAGGGAGAGGGGAAAGGGAGGGGTGTGTCAAGATTGTGTGTTGGAATGTACTTTAGGAGAAGGGAAAGTGTGTCAGAGAGAGAGAGAGAGAGAGAGAGAGAGAGAGAGAGAGAGAGAGAGAGAGAGAGAGAGAGAGAGAGAGAGAGAGAGAGAGAGGTAAGGGTTAGTGAAAAAGATAAGTGATAGATTGAAAGGAATATGTATAGAGATATAGATAGATAGATAGATAGATAGATAGATAGATAAGATAAGATTTTCATCCTATCTAGACACTTTGCAAGTACCAACTACAAGGTTATTGACTATACAAAGCGCCGCCACGTCAGCACGAACTAGGCGGACTCGAACCGCTGACCGAATGCACAGGGACGCTGCACATTGCGAACTCACGTCTCTACCAACCTTGCCACCCTGACGGGCTGAGATAGATAGATAGATAGATAGAGAGAGGAAAGAATACATGTAAAAGATGAGTTATAGATTCAAAGTAATATATATAGAGAGAGAGATAGAGATAGAGATAAGGATAGAGAGAGAGAGAGAGAGAGAGAGAGAGAGAGAGAGAGAGAGAGAGAGAGAGAGAGAGAGAGAGAGAGAGTAGGTCTATCCATACATTTATTTTTCTTGATATTTTCTATCAACGTTAAAATAACGTAAAATGACTTTCCTTGCGAGAATGCTAAGATTAGGAGCTAAATCGATGGAGGAGGAGGAATACAAAGGAATACAAAGGAAACACAAACAGCAACAGACCGATAGGTCCTTACAAGACTGTTTGCTTTAACTACACTACACTAACTAGATAATAAGAGAGAAAGGATAGGAAGTAGAAGGCTCCCTCTCACCCCCCATCCCTCCAGCCGAAGCTGGCCGGAAAAGAAGTGATACCATGCAATATAGAAAAACTGCATGGAATTTGTGAGGAAAGTTGAAAGCTGTAATCTATGGCTAACTACTACTAGTTTGTGGGGGTAGGTTTAGTGCTTGATAGATAGGCATTTATGTTGTTTTTGTAATGGTGTGAACACAGTGTGGAGTTCAGGGTGTGCGGCAGCCTTGCCTGGCGCTTTCTTGGGAGGCAGCAGCAATCAGGCCCAGCTCGTTCAATCACGGGGCGGATTGTGTACTTCATGTAGACGCCGTACACTTCAATGCCTCCTGCAGCAGTGACCCTGGTCCCTTGGAGGAGGAGGAGGAGGAGGAGAGGAGGAGGAGGAGAGGAGGAGGATGGAGAGGAGGAAAGACTGTATTCGGAAAGGCTGTAAGGCGAGCTAAGGAAGAGGTTGAAGAAGGTAGGGTAATGAAGGAAGCTAATGAAGGGGGGTGAGGGAAGAAGAATGATGATGATTAAAGTGTGGTGGAGATAATAAAAATGCCTTCTCTCCCCTCTCCCCTCTCTCTCTCTCTCCTCTCTCTCCCCCATCTCTCTCTCCTCTCATCCCTTCTCTCTCCCCTCTCTCCCTTCCCTCCTCTCTCTCCTCTCTCTCTCTCTCCATCTTAATACTGGTAATTAGAACATAAATTAGTTAGAGTCAACCTAAATTAAAAAGGAGTTTTGATAATTAGTTGATGTTTGATGACAATAATCGATCTCCTCCTCCTCCTCCTCTTTCCTCTTCCTCTTCCTCCTCCTCCTCCTCCTCCTCCTCCTCCTCCTCCTCTCCCCCTCCTCCTCCTCCTTTTTTTTCTCTCTGCTTCCCCTCTCAATCTTTTTTTTTCTCTCCCTCTCTCTCTCTCTCCTCTCTCTCTCTCTCTCTCTTTTTCTCTCTTTCTCTCCCCTCTCTCTCTCTCTCAACTTTAGTGATAATGCATTTACGACGTGATTAAAGAGATCATTCTTTCACACTTTGATCCGTAACTCACCTGTTTGATGACCTGTCTGTCTGTCTGTCTGTCTGTCTGTCTGTCTGTCTGTCTGTCTGTCGGTGTTTCTGTCTGTTTGTCTGTCTGTATGTCTGTCTGTCTGTCTGTCTGTATGTCTGTCTGTCGGTGTTTCTGTCCGTCTGTCTGGCTGTCTGTCTGTCTGTCTGTCTGTCTATCTGTCTGTCTGGCTGTCTGTCTGTATGTCTGTTTGTCTCTCTGTCTGACTGCTTGTATGTATGTATATCTGTCTCATTGTCTGTCTGTCTGTCTGTCTGTTTGCAGTGTTGTAGTGAAGAAATAAAAATAATATGTGGAGAACAAAGGCCAAGGCCAAGGGAAGAATGTAACAGATATAAGAAGGGAAAAAAACAGTTAAACAAATTAATTCATAGTAATATAAAAAAGGAATAAATAAGGACAAGAATAAGGAAATAAGGGATAATAAATAATAATAATGTGAATAAGAAAAGAAAAGGAAAAAATATAGCAAATTATTTTTATTGGTCTTTTTTATATTTTTCTGTCTAGACAAAACATGAATAAATATACAAGTAAATAAAAGATAATAAAGAAAAACAGTAAAAGATAAAGAAAGTAAAACGTATAAGTAAAGAAAGTAAAAAGTAAAAGTAAAGAAAGTATAAGTAAAGAAAGTATAAGTAAATAAAATAAAAGTAAAGAAAATAAAAGTAAGGAAAGTAAAAGTAAAGAAAGTAAAAAGTATAATTAAGCAAGTAAAAAGTATAAGTAAAGAAAGTATAAGTAAAGAAAGTATAGGTAAATAAAATAAAAGTAAAAAAAGTAAAAAGTGAAAGTAAAGAAAGTATAAGTAAAGAAAGTAAAAAAAGATAGAAGTAAAGTAAGTAAAAGTAAAGAAAATAAAAGTAAGGAAAGTAAAAGTAAAGGAAGTAAAAAGTAAAGTAAAGCAAGTAAAAAGTAAAAGTAAAGAAAACAAAAAGTATAAGTAGAGAAAACAAAAAGTAAAAGTAAAGAATGTAAAAAGTAAAAGTAAAGAAAACAAAAAGTATAAGTAAAGAAAACAAAAAGTATAAGTAAAGCCAGTAAAAAGTAAAGGAACAAATAAAAGGTACTAAAGTAGGTAAAAGTAAAAGGAAAATAAGAAGAAACAAAAGTGAAGGTAACACAACATACAATTTGTTAGCGACAGTTGTAAAAAAGTAAAAAAAGTCAGGAAA
>JACEEZ010000854.1:187545-192545 GCA_016584305.1 Chionoecetes opilio | reverse complement strand
TAGCATTATGATTAGTATTACAATATTATTTTTGCTAGTATTTTATTTTTACGTTTACATTCATATCTGTGTATATGTTATTTTGATATGCTGAAACCTTGGGTTCCTGGGCCAAGCAGAATGATGTCTGTGGAGGACACAGGACACAGGTGTGGCCGAGCGATGTGTTTGTGTAATTAACACATGTTGTGTACACTTATCCATAAAGGATGTTATAAGCAAATGTTAAACCCTAAATGGTAACTGAGTGGTAATGGCGGGGAGACAGAGAGTGTCCCGCGGCCTCTGTGTGAGGGTAGGTATCGGGGACCCTAGCAGCGCAGGGACGTGTCGTGTCACACGTGATAATACCAACCAAACAACACCAAGTCTCTAATCCAGAGCTTATTGCAACGGCATATAGGGAGGCCCAGTGGCCCCCGGTATTGAGTAAACAGTGTGGGAAGGATGTGAGAGATGTGGTTTAAAGGGGGAAAGAAACTAATATCCAGGAATTAGAATGCCTGAAGGGTTAAAGATACTATTAAGACCACTACCTGGATGGGTGTTGTTAAAGGTTATTTTTGCCTGTGGTGAGTCTCAAAATGGCTGAGGGTGATTTAATTCTCAACATAAAGAATAGATTGGAAAGATAAGCCATTTACCACTGAGAAAATAAAATTTAAAACGCAAATAGAAACAAATGTAATGAGATTGAATAAAAAGGATGTAGTCTAACATATAAAAAAAAAGAGGAAGAAAGGTGTTGAAATTAATTTAGGCGAAGTTTAAATGAAATAAACCACAAAATGAAGTAAAAGGCCGTCCGTGCGTGTTGAGGTGAATTGATAAGAACAAATGTGAATGCATTGTGTGAGAGAACTGAGCTATTCTTTCTATCTTTAATTCCGGGTCATTTAGTTAATTACCTGTTAATATTGTATTTTATAGTGTTTATTTCATCGGTTATTTAGTTACTAGCGCGAGAGAAGTATGTTGTATTTTATTGTCATGGTACAAGTAGTAGTAGTGGGGTTAGTGTAGTAGTATTAGTAGTAGTAATAGTAGTAGTAGTGGTAGTCGCAGCATACCACCACCATCACCACCATGCAGAGAGAGAGAGAAGAGATGAGAGAGAGAGAGAGACCGAGAAGAGAGGAGGAGAAGAGAGAGAAGAGAGAGAGAGAGCTGCAGGGAGAGTGCAGGCAGGGACACACATGATGAATTAAGTTGGTTAGCGAGAATGTCTGACAATATTCCGAGGATGGGCGCGGGGGGGAAGGGAGAAGAGGGGGCTTATTGTATAGAGGTGGAAAAAGGAAATATGGAGAGGATAGAGCGATGTAATGGGAGAAAAGAGAGAGAGAGAGAGAGAGAATGAGGAGGAGAGAGAGAGACGAGAGAGAGAGAGATTAAAATGATACCTGGACGGATGATAATGTTACGGTTCGGTAGTAATATTGATCCACGCACATCCATTTAGCGATACGCAGAGACACCAACATCTATTCTAGCTAGCACGAGGAGAGTGCCTGGAGTGGTCAAGGAAGGAAGACAGTGAGTAAGGAGAGAGTTAGGAAGGTTTGAAGGGGTCAAGGGGTTGGCTAAAGTTAGGAGGAGCATTAAGTCTGACAGGTTGATGAATGGGTTAGGAAAGAGTAAGTTTAAGTAGTTAATTCTAAGAGAAGTGAGGAATGATTAAAAAAAAAAAAAAAGGTTTTTAATGAAGAAGAAAAAGTTAGGAAAAGGTAAACTATTATTCAAATTGGAAAAATGAGTTGAAGGATGATTGGAGGAAAGTTAACAATGGGTTAAGAAACGAGTCAAAGGAGAGAATTTTCTTAAGCTGAGGAAGTTAGGTGTGAAAGAGGAATGGTTAGAGAGGCGGATTAGAAGGCAAGGAGGGTTAGGAGAGGCTGGATAGAGGCGAAGAAGAAGAAGATTTAGGAGATGCTGGAGATAGAAGGAAGAAGGGTTAGGAGAGGGTGGATTAGAAGGAAGAAGGGTTAGGAGAAAGTGGATAGAAGGAAGAAGGTTAGGAGATGTTGGATAGAGGAAGACGGGTTAGGAGAGGCTGGATAGGAAGAAAGAAGGAAGTTAGGAGAGGTGGATAGAAGGAGAAGGATAGGAGAGGCTGGATAGAGACAGAAATAAAAGGGAAGGGTGAAAAGGGAAGGAACATTTTATCGTTTAATATAACTACTTTTTAACCATTGTATTGCTTACTAAAAATGTTAAATACAATAATATATAATAATAAAGGGAAGAGAACTGGAAACACCCCTCAGGTCCCCCTTTCCTTCGCTTCTTTCTCTTCCCATTTTATCCTTCAACAAAATCTATACAAGAAAATTCAATCACACGGGCTCTATCTGAGGAAAGGAGGGATTAGTGTGACTGAACCAAAAAATTGCAAGTGTGGTGTGTTTGGGTGGGGTGTGTGTTGTGGGTGGTATGTGTGTTGGGTGTGGGTGTGTGGGTGGGTGTGTGTGTGTGTTTGTGGTGTGTACATTCTGTGTTTATATTCTTGGCTGCACAGGTAAATAAAAGGAGCCTCGGTTAAGTGATACGAAGGGATTGTTTTGCATTGTCGTTTTACTATGCCGTTTAGTACAAGCGCAGGAATTACCACCACCACCACACCACACCCTAACCACCACCACCAATAAGGATAATAAGAAAATATGTTCTCTCCATATTTTCGTTCATCGAGGTGTAAGTACTTTCTTCCTCGAGGCATCGTTATCCCCCCTAAACAAACTAAGCCCATCAATAAATAAGAAAGGTACTATACTTTAAGAGGATCAGAATTACATATTCACCGCGGGAGGGAAGGATGGAAAAAAAAAGTTGCGCTGTAAAGATCCCGAAGAAACGGGAGCAAGGTTTTTTAGTGGTTGGTTAGGGAGTGTGTGTGTGTGTGTGTGGGTTGTGTGGGTGTTTGTGTGTGTGTCTTGTGTTGTGTGTTAATCGAGATTTTGAACGCGTGTGTGGTGATGGGGAAGGAGGGAGGGGGGGAGGGGGAAGGACGAGAGGGGGCGACGATATAGGGAGTGGTGGGGGAAACGTATCAAAACTTGGGATGGAGGGAGGAGGAGAGGGGTGATGTGGAGGAGAGGGACGGTAGGGGGGGGCTAGGATGTTGGGGGGGTGAGTAGGATCGCGATAAACAGTGGGGGTTCGGGTTGGGGGTGTCGTTTTGGGGGAGAATCGTTGCCCCTCAGCTCCGAAATGCGTGGAGAGATATGAACGAAATATTACGCCCGCGCCGTCCCAATCTGCGGCCGCGGTGTGGGCTGATGGCAGTCTGGCCGCTGACCCGAATGTCTGAGGGCTTGTCTGTGCGTGGTGGGGGTGGTGGTGGGTGTGTGGTGGTGTGGGGGTGGTGATTGGTGTGTGGTGATGGTGATGGTGTGTGCGTGGTGGTGGTGGTGGAGATGGTGTGTGCGTGGTGGTGGTGATGGTGTGTGCGTGTGGTGTGGTGTGTGGTGTTGGTGTGTGGTGGTGGTGGTGGTGGTGATGGTGATGGTGTGTGCGTGGCGTGGTGGTGGTGGTGGTGTGGTGGTTGTGGTGCGTGGTGGTGGTGTGGTTGTGTGGTGTGGGGCGTGGCGGTGGTGATGGTGATGGTGTGTGCGTGGATTATAATTACGAGGACGAGGAAAGGTTGGTGGTGGTGATGAAGGTAATAGAACAGGAGGAGGAGGAGGAGGAGGCGGAGGAGGCATGGTAATAACTCAACAGGCAAATGCTCGTCTCGGCCACAGCACAATGCCTTTAGCCTCCCTCGCACAGGTGATGCCGGCGCCTAATTAGACCAGGTAGGCGATCCAGGTGCCGGCCATCATCACGGCTCATCATCCCACCACTCTGCTGCCTCCCACACGTTCCCTCTCACCTCCCCCTCCCATCCATCTCCCGTGTCCCACTCTCGCTTATCTCACCACACTCGCCTAGCCTCGCTTGTTTCTCGCTTCTATTTCTCCTTTTTCCTGTTTCCTGTACAAAGATCAGAAGTGCAGGAGAGCGTGACAGTCCTGGAAACAATGAAAAAGACACAGCGGTCTAAAAGATCACACACGTCACAGATGGACGCGGTGTCCCGGCGGCTTGGTGGGCGGCGCGTCGTGTTGCTACCTGCACACGTACACCGCCCGCCCCGCCTCCCACCACCCTTCGCCCTCCTCCCCGTGCCTGCAGCTTCTTATATCTAAATAAATACTACAGAACACAGTCTTACCTTACGTCACCACGGACATCACGGATAGTTTGCCCTCGTCACCACAGAGGGTCCAGATTACCACGATAAGGCACACACACACACACACACACGTGAGTAACACACACCCTCGCCCTGCTGGAAGCCAAGTGAGGCGGCGGGGGACGGCGGGCTTCACTGCCGCTTCAGTCGTGGTGGTTCGAACAGCCGAGGCAGTGCGCGAAGCACAGGCCTTGGCCACTCAGTGCAAGAAGGCAGCATAAAAGTGAGCAAAAGAAGCAGCATAATATGTGCAGCATGACAGCACATCAGCTCAGGCACATTCAGATCACGCATTAGTATATAAGGGTAGGGCAATGGTAGAATAGGGGAACGTAATACAAGCTAGGGATTCGGAGCTCAGCTCGACGTGGACGTCCGATGGGGGAGCCTGAGACACGATCATGCTCAAATACTCGTATATAACTCTTGAGTACACAGCAACTTCCACTAAAATCCTGCCATATTGCACAACCTTCTGTGTTACGTGAGGTGTGACTGTAATTTATGTTGCATCATTGCTCATCCACGCGGATATCAAGGCTCCATGGCGACAATGGCAGTGTTTCATAGCACCGCCTCGCAGTCTTGTGGCGACAGCCGCCAAGGTTCGCAACCCTCCTGAGCTCGGGGATCTTGTATGCTTGACACAGGGGTGAAGCAAAGATTGGCAGACAGGCCATCAATAGACTCTGCGCCAAACTACAATACCCATTTTGAAGGGGAACTATAATCGTTCTTTTCTTTGTGTATATTATATATATAT
>JACEEZ010000854.1:173024-182428 GCA_016584305.1 Chionoecetes opilio | reverse complement strand
CGTGCTGAGCAGTCGCAACATCGCACAACAGCTGCTTCGTGGGCAGTCAGGACACAACACTTTCCATTTTTTAATCTTTTTGAAATATCGAAACTCTTGTTTGTACAGCCGTGTGAGGCGAGGGAGCTCTCACGCCGCGAAGGTGGGGATCACGAGAAGGGCTTGCACGGGACACACACACACACACACACACACACACACACACACACACACACACACACACACACACACACACACACACACACACACACACACACACACACACACACACACACACACACACACACACACAGCATGAGTCAGGCCGAGGGGACACAGTCATAATCCGGCTCGGAGGCTGCAGCGCTACCTTAATTAAAACCCCGGACGCCTTGCACCGCCCTGCCTGACTGTACTTAGAGGGAGGAGGAACCCGGGACATCAGGCAGCGCGGGGGAGAGGAATGGGGAAAGGGAGGCATGGGGGAGAAAGGAGGCATGAGAACCAGGAGGAAGATATGATAAGAGAAGGATAGGGACAGTGAAGACAGGGAGAAAGAGAGAAGGAAAGTAAGGAGGAGAAGCTTGAGAGACAGGGACATAACGAAGAGGAGAGAGAGGACAGTCAGGGAAGGCAAACAGTTGGAGGAGAAGAATGGTTTACCGAGAAGGAGAAGAAAGGCGGGAAGATGAGGAGGAAGACTGAAGGAGGGAGGGAAGAAAGCAGGGAGAGTGGGAGAGAAGTCACTGGTTATCGTGAAAAAAAAGGAACGTAGGAGGAAGGAAGAAGGGGTTATGAAGGAAGCAAAAAAGGAAGAAGGGGAAGAAGGAAGAGATCAAGAAGAGAGAGAGAGAGAGAGAGAGAGAGAGAGAGAGAGAGAGAGAGAGAGAGAGAGAGAGAGAGAGAGAGAGAGAGAGAGAGAGAGAGAGAGAGAGAGAGAGAGAGAGAGAGAGAGAGAGAGAGAGAGAGAGAGAGAGAGAGAGAGAGAGAGAGAGAGAGAGAGAGAGAGAGAGAGAGAGAGAGAGAGAGAGAGAGAGAAGAGAGAGAGAAGGGGGTAAGCTTAAATATTGAAGAGCTTGTAGGAGTTAAGATTCGATACTGCAAGGTTATAATAGCCAAGTGAACAAGGAGGCATGGAAGGACCTGACATTCCTGCTACTGAAGAAGGAGGAGGAGGAGGACGAGGAGCAGAAGGAGGAGCAGGAGGAAGAAGAGGAGCAGGAGGAGGAAGAGATGGAGGAGGAGAAGAACAAGGAATAAAAATTAAAATAATGAAGAAAAAAGAGATAACAAGAAATGTACAGACCTAAAAAACCTGAAAAGAAAGAAATAGGATTGGAGAGGAACACAAAGACAGAGAGAAAGGAGAAGAGAAAAAGGAAGAGGAAGAAGAGAAATGATGATAAGACTTCGAGTAATGTTAAATTCTTGTCGTTGTAATAGGAAAAGATAAAGATGAAACAGAAGCCTTTATATGATGAGTGTGGTGGTGGTGGTGGTGGTGGTGGTGGTGGTTGTGGTGGTGGTGGTGGTGGTTGTGGTGTGTGGTGGTGGTGGTGGTGGTGGTGGTGTGGTGGTGTTGGTGTTGTGTTGTTGTGGTGGGGGTGGTGGGTTGGTGGTGTGGGTGGTGATGGTAGTTGTGGGGTGGTGGTGTGTGATGTGGTGGTGTGTGACAGAAAAATAAAACAACCACGAGACAATGTGACAAAGACAATGACACAGAGTTACAGGAAAACAACACCACACACCCACCACCCACACGCACCCACACCACCACCACCACACCCACCCACCCACACACACCCACCCACCCACACCACACACCCACCACCCACCACCACCCACCACCACCCCCCACCACCCCACACACACACACACACACACACACACACACACACACACACACACACACACACACACTGGAACAAGGCCGGATTAATTTTTCCTGAAACTAAATGTACATATCTTTTGTTTTGCTGTGTGTATATATATATTGTATGTGTGTGTTATGTGTGATTGTGTGTGTGTGTGTTGTGTGTGTGTGTTTTGTGTTGTGTGTGTGTGTGTGTGTGTTGGGTGGTGTGTGTGTGGTGGGGTGGGGTTGGTGTGTTTTTTCGTGTTGTGTGTGTGTGTGTGTGTGTGGTGTGTGTGTGTGGTGTGTGTGTGGTGTGTGTGTTGTGTGTGTGTGTGTGTGTGTGTGTGTGGTATGGTGTGTGTGTGTACATGGACTGGTGACGCCGAGTGCTTATGGTTCATCTGGGCTTTGTTGGGAAGGGAATGATAACAAGAATTTCAGGGTGGAGTCGTGTGTAGTGTGTGTGTGTGTAGTGTGGGTAGTGTGTAGTGCAGGTGTAGTGTAGCAGTATGTAGTAGTAGTGGTTATAGTAGTAGTTTGTTGTTGTGTTGTTGTTGTTGTTGTTTTTGTTGTTGTTGTTGTTGTTGTTGTAGTAGTAGTTATAGTAGTGTGTAGTGGTGTGTGGTGGTGTGTGGTGGTGGTGTAGTAGAAGTAGTAGTAGTAGTAGTAGTAGTAGTAGTAGTAGTAGTTAGTAGTAGTAGTAGTAGTAGTAGTAGTGTAGTGGTATATTTTTGTAGTGGTGTAAGTATGTAGTAGTAGTATAGTAGTAGTAGTAGTAGTAGTAGTAGTAGTAGTAGTAGTGGTAATAATTTTTGTACTAGTAGTAAAAGTAGTAGTAGTAGTTAGTAGTAGTAGTAGTAGTAGTAGTAGTAGTAGTAGTAGTAGTAGTAGTAGTAGTAGTAGTAGTGGTAATAATTTTTGTACTAGTAGTAAAAGTAGTAGTAGTAGTAGTAGTAGTAGTAGTAGTAGTAGTAGTAGTAGTAGTAGTAGTAGTATAGTAGTAGTGGTAATAATTTTGTACTAGTAGTAAAAGTAGTAGTAGTAGTAGTAGTAGTAGTAGTAGTAGTAGTAGTAGAAGGACCTGCCACCGGAGGATCTCACTGGAAGCTGCTCACCAAAAGAATGAGCAGGATAACATTAGGAGTTATGGAGATAGGATTCGAAATGTCGACCATGGCAGCTTCACACCCCTGGTCTTCACTACATCAGGCGGGATGGGCCCCAAGGTCAAGTGCTTCTATTCAAGACTAGCAGATGTAATGGCAGAAAAGAAGCACCAGCCAAGGAGCCACGTTGTCGCCTGGATGAGATGCCGTCTCTCCTTCTCCCTGCTCAGGTCTGCCCTCCTATGTCTCAGAGGTACTAGATATTCCGCCCCCACAACCATCGATTTAGCTGGCCTGAACTACCAGGCCACTGTAGTGGAGAGCGGCATATTAGTGTAGGTGATGGAGAGAGGAGAGTAATTAATAGATAAGTAGTAGTAGTCTATGGTTGGATGCCACAGTCAGTAGCGACCTGAGTTGAGGCTACTGACCTCCAATTAGTGGAGCCCGCATATATTTCATAAATAAACATGTGGTGGAGGTATCAGTTTTTGTAGTAGTAGAAGTAGTAGTAGAAGTAGTAGTGGTAGTAGTAGAAGTAGTAGTAGTAGTAGAAGTAGTAGTAGTAGTAGTAGAAGTAGTAGCAGTATTAGTAGCAGTAGTAGTAGTAGTAGTAGTGTAGTAGTAGAAGTAGTAGCAGTATTTATAGCAGTAGTAGTAGAAGTGGTTATAATAATAGTGGTGGAGGTTGTTATTGTTGTAACAACACCAATCAAAGCTGTTGTTGTGTTGTTTAATTGTTTTTTTGAATGGCGTAGTATAACATGATTAAGCCAGAGAGAGAGAGAGAGAGAGAGAGAGAGAGAGAGAGAGAGAGAGAGAGAGAGAGAGAGAGAGAGAGAGAGAGAGAGAGAGAGAGAGAGAGAGAGAGAGAGAGAGAGAGAGAGAGAGAGAGAGAGAGAGAGAGAGAGAGAGAGAGAGAGAGAGAGAGAGAGAGAGAGAGAGAGAGAGAGAGAGAGAGACTACTACAACTACTATTACTATTACTTCTACGATTATTACTACGGCTACCCTAACAGTCTTTCTCCTTTTCCTTTTTCCACAACAGCAAAAGCAAATCAGTGGCGGAAGTTTTGTCTCTCTCTCTCTCTCTCTCTCTCTCTCTCTCTCTCTCTCTCTCTCTCTCTCTCGCGTCTTGTTTCACTCTTGCCCCCGAAAGAAAAGTTCAAAATTCCGTGAGTTTTGTCCTGAGGGAGTGACAATTGATCCTTACTCTTCCTCTATCTTTCTTCCAATCCCTCTCTTGATTCCCTAATCCCTAATCTCACTTCTTATTTTTCATTCATCTGGTACTTTTTTCCTTCTCTCCGTTTCCTTCCATTAGCTTTATATTACCTTCTGTTCTTCACCTCATATTATCGCTCTTGGAAAGTGCGTGCGTGCGTGCGTGCGTGCGTGCGTGCGTGCGTGCGTGCGTGCGTGCCGTGAGTGCGTGCGTGCGTACGTGCGTGCGTGCGTGCGTGCGTGCGTGCGTGCGTGCGTGCGTGCGTGTGTGTGTGTGTTTGTGTGTGTGTGTGTGTGTGTGTGTGTGTGTGTGTGTGTGTGTGTGTGTGTGTGTGTGTGTGTGTGTGTGTGTGTGTGTGTGTGTGTGTGTGTGTGTGTTTCCAGGGGTGTCGAGGGATGACTATATTGGTTTTCTTTTCACCTCCTCCTCCTCCTCCTGCTTCTACTTTCACTACCGTCTTCAGGTAAAAGCGCTGAGAGAAATTTCCGAAAACCACAGAAAACACGCCACTCCTCGTTGCATCTTCTTCCATTTCTTCTTAAATCTTTATTATTCAGCTTTCTTTAAACCTCCGTCGCGATTCCGAATGGAAGACAGAAAATGACGGAAAATATGAGAGCAGTGTTCTACTAGAGAGGAGAAGATAGAGGAGAGAGAGAGAGAGAGAGAGAGAGAGAGAGAGAGAGAGAGAGGAGAGAGAGAAGAGAAGGAGAGAGAGAGAGATGAGAGAGAGAGAGAGAGAGAGAGAGAGAGAGAGAGAGAGAGAGAGAGAGAGAGAGAGAGAGAGAGAGAGAGAGAGGAGAGAGAGAGAGAGAGAGAGAGAGAGAGAGAGAGAGAGAGAGAGAGAGAGAGAGAGAGAGAGAGAGGAGAGAGAGAGAGAGAGAGAGAGAGAGAGAGAGAGAGAGAGAGAGAGAGAGAGAGAGAGAGAGAGAGAGAGAGAGAGAGAGAGAGACCTAAAATCCACAATAGCGCAAACATTCCACATCAGTAACCTTCCCTATTCCACTCTTCCACACCTCGCCATCCCCTCTCCTCCACTCTCTCTCCTCCACCTCCCCATCACCCCTGCATGCGTCGGAGGGATGGGGGAGGGGGGCAGCGGGGGTGACCTAGAACAGCCTCACCAGCAGGGCGCCGGCACAACACTGATCACCGCCACGCCGGGAGTGAAGCAACGGTACGACACACCTGGTGATGATGATGATGACTATGATACGTCGATACGAAGATGACAAGTGACAACTGTACATATACCATAAATAATAATAACAATAATAATAATAATAATAATAATAATAATAATAATAATAATAATATAATAATAATAATAATTTATAGGAAACAGGTGTTATGAGTTTATTTCACGACTTTTTTTTTTTTTTACATTTGTGCCTATAGCGCGTGTAGGCAGTGACTTCCAGGGGTGGGATGGCAAACCCTGGAGGCTCACTTGAGGGCTGTGATGGTTGGCCCTCGCCCGTGGTGGCGTAGGCAGGATTTTTAGTGACGCCTGCGATTAGAGGCTCATGCCATCCCCCTGTGTCCTCCGATGCACTCGCAATCGAAAGTAGAGTTAATGGGCAGCATGTGGGTGTTCTTAGGCCACTCGACGGTGCAGAAAGATCTTAAGGGGATTTTAGTTCTCATCGGAAATCGAACTCGGGTCACCGAGAACGCCACTAGGAGACGCTAACCACCAGTGGTGGGCGCCGTTAATCAAAAAGTTAACTTCGTTAACCGTTAATCCGTTATCCAAAAAATTAACTTCGATAACCGTTAATCAGTTAATTCTTTAAAAATGTAACGGAAGTTATCGATAAACCGTTAACGTAAATTTTTATTCGAAAAAAAAAAATCTGTTTTTGCTCTAAAACCACCTAAAAACACCTTTGAAAAGTGCCAAAACTATAAAATCAGCCTTTATGGGTTTTTTTAAGGGCTTTAGAACCCAAAAAACTATAGTTTTGTTTTGCTTATGAGTAAAAAAAAAAGGCAGATTTTAGTTTTAACTTATAAAAACACCTAAAAAAGGCTGATTTCATAGTTTTGGTCCAGTTTTAGGTTTTTAAAGGCTTTTAGAGCCAGAAAAGGGTGAAAAACTTAAATAAAACACAATATTAGTATTAAACTAAAAAAAAAGATTGATAAAGTGGCCGAAAGAAATAAAAATAAAAAAATGAAAAACACGATATATACATAATTTAATTTTTTTCCTCTTCTTCTCGTTCTCCATTTTGTTCATGAGATGCATTTTTGCCCTTCATGAAAAGTAGCATGTCAAATTTTTCATCAACAGGATGATCTCTTGGGCCCCTCAAGATGTCCTTGCCCATAGAGAACAACGCTCCACTGCAGCACTGGAGGGATGGCTTTTTTGAACTTGATGAACAAGTCCACCAACACTTGCTCCCCCCAAAAGGGGAGCATCTGTCACTAAGTTTTTTGGAGTTGGTCTCCAAACCCGGTCTTGACCAAGTTCTGGCCTTGTCCTTGAGTGACCTATGGCTCCTGCTGCTTCTCTTTTGGCTGGGTGACACCACTGAAGAAGTCCCCCTCCTCCTCCTCCTCGTTGTTGCTGCCCCCACTGTTTTCTGTTCCTTCGTTTTATGAATTTTTGGTTACGACTTGAGTTAACGGGAAATTAATGTACGAAGTTTATTAGTCCGATATGATTTCCCAAAATTACTTAAAAGTTAAATCGTTAACGAAAATGTTAACTTCGTTAATTAACGATTACGGATTAACGGTTTGGTGCCCCACCTTTGGTAATGGTAATGCAAGTATAGCCGCAGAACCTTCTGTGAATATACACGACTGGCAACGACAGCTTCCAGAGTGGAGTAAACACTATCTATCTATCTTTCTATGCATATTTTCAGTTAAACCCTTGATTATTCATTTAATTTACAAAAAATTTCAATTTAAAGTGGTCAGTTACAATTGAAATTACGTTCTGGGCCTCAGGGTTAACGGACTACTATTCAGTCAATCATAGTTCAGAAGTCCTCCAGCCTTAAAGGACTGAGTTTTGTTACACGCCCGGGTTTATTACTTATCCATTTTAGTTTATTTGATTTATTACTTATCCATTTCCCTTTTAAATATTGATTCCTTTCATGACTATACTTAATTTGGTCTACATAGAAGTTGTGACAGTTTTACACGCGGGTTTGGTTTTTTACTGACCATTTCGCTGAATGTTCTTGAATGTACTTAGTTTGCTCTACATAGAAATTCTGAATGTTTGAATATCTGATGCAGCGGGTTTTATAATTCCTTTGATCTTTATATGATTAGTCTCTGGTTCATAACATTTCTGTGTTGTTTATTCATCTTCTAGTGCATTCAATATCATATCATTCGTGGTGAAAGAAGAAAGAAAGAAAAAAGAAGATTAAAGAAGAAAAACAGAGGAGCAGTAGAGGAGAAAAAAAAGAAGCTAAATGTAAAGTAGAGAAGCAACGATAAATAAATAATTTCCAGGATAGAAAAAAAAATGAAACGGGGGGTTGTCGGCTTTTAAAACCATAAAAACTCCCTTTGGTAATAAGACGAAGACGAAACTGAAAAAGTGATAATGTGCAGAATCAACGAAAGGTAGGCTACTTGGAAGGGGTTTAATCTCTCTCATCTTCTCTCTCTCCTCTCTCCTTTTCCCTTTCTCTCTCTCTCTCTCTCTCTCTCTCTCTCTCTCTCTCTCTCTCTCTCTCTCTCTCTCTCTCTCTCTCTCTCTCTCTCTCTCTCTCTCTCTCTCTCTCTCTCTCTCTCTCTTTTTTTTTTCTCTCTCCTCTCTCTCTTCTCTCTTCCTTCTCTCTCTCTCTCTCTTCTACTCTCTCTCTCTCTCTCTCTCTCTCTGCTTCTCTCTCTCTCTCGCTCTCTCTCTCTTTCTCTCTCTCTCTCTCTTTTTTTTTTTTTTTTTTAACTTTATTCTTATAGGTTTTACAGTCAGGGCTGGGACTGCTGAGAACTATCTTTGACTTAGGAATGGTGTAATTCATTCCTAGCGAACATACATACATGGGGTACTATTCTAAAAATCCGGATTTCTATAATTCACGATTATCTCTACTAAATAATTTTACATTACATGCGTTATATTCAAATTACATTTTTATTTTCAACTACGTACATAAGATAAGATAGTATATATACATATATATATATATTATATATATAAGTAAGTCAACGCCCCCTTATATATGTACATATAATATATAATATGTCTAATATATAAAATACTATATATATATATATATAACTATATATATATTATATATATACCTATATATATATATATATATATATATATATAACTATATATATATATATATATATTATATACTATAGTTGAATTAAGCAGGGTTACAGGTTTACAGGTCGGTACTTATAGTATGGCTGATTTAATCCCAAGCGTTCACAACACTCTGAAGGTTCAGGACCGGACGACGGTAGAAGAGTAAGCGTGTCTGCTGTACCATGCGGTTCCACATTCTTGTGTCTAGCGCGGAAGGAATGGAACGCAGACGAGGTCTCCGTCCTGGCAAAGGGGACGAATCAGTTGATGGTCCTGGTAGCAGCAGTTCGTTGTTTTTTTTTTTGTTGTTGTTGATATTTTTTCTGTTGTTGTCTTGCCCAGGGCTGTCGGCGAGCAGCCAAGGTGCGGGACATGCTGCTTGTGTGTATTGTAAAAGGACGCACAGACCTGCACCTCGGACGCTGCTGCAAGGGTTGCAGAGGAGAGGAGAAAGTGCAGGTCCTGCAGAGCCTCAGACGTTATTAACCGTTGGGCTCTGGCCTGTACCTTGTCAGAGGGTTAGGTACGAATGGGGGGCAGGAAAAACCACTTGAGAGGGGCGTATCCATAAGGGAGCGGACTCGAGCTGCATATAAGGTGTTGATCCTTGGGAGTCAAGAAGGTGTGAGGACACGCCGGACACAGCTAAGTTTCCAGGCGGCTTTCTGCATGGTCGGGTGTGGTCGTGAAGTCCGGACGCTATCACTTACACCCCAGGTATGAAGATGGACATCTTGCAGGGGCACCGGCCTCCCACCCGAGATGGTAAGGATGGGAGTATCAGGAGGGACGGGGCGTCGGGAGATGAGCATCGCCTGGGTTTTCTCTGGAGCGAGAAATCCACTTGCCCAATCACGAAGAGCCCATGAGATGACGGTTTGGAGGACCTGATTGATACCCGCACAGAGCGGACAGTTGTGCGGTGATAACCACTGTCGCTAGGGG
>JACEEZ010000854.1:143024-168024 GCA_016584305.1 Chionoecetes opilio | reverse complement strand
TCGTTCCACTTTGTCAGTGTTTTCAGGATGCGCTCCTTTATTTTGTCAAAGCGGATTGTGGGGATGGACGCTCGCTCCCAGATTCCAAGTACCTCCTCTGCAATGTCCGAGCAATGGAGGCATTGCTCCGTGTCACTGAAGTGAGAGGTTCCCAGTGCCCTCTGCACAGAGATTCCTCCCACCTCTGCATCACGTCTCTCTTGGATGGAGGCCGGCATGTTGACAATCGTTCAATTGAATGTCCAATCCCTTTATCCTTCAGATTCAGTGTATGGTGACATCGAGGCCATTTAGGGTCCATGACACTTTCACCTGCGATATACTTCTTCCTACTCCCACTTCCGCTTGAAGCACCAGCCTCAGGCTCACTAGTACTGCTACTCCCTCCATTCTCTGTGAGTCTTCTCGTTTTCTTTTCTTCTCAGCTTGGGGAGGTTCCTTCCCTTCTTGGGACGCCCACACCTACGCTCACTGCGAGGGGGTTCAGCTGCTGGCAAGGCTGTGGCAGCAGGTCCTACGACCGTTCCGGCCAGCTTTCCCAACCATTCTGAAGAGGAATAGAATATACCGTAAAACATCGCGCATAAGCCGACTTTCAAGGACAATTTTTCCACCGTAAATCCTACTTCGGCTTACTTCGACTTCGAGATAATACGGTAATAAGAAAACAAATGAGACATTATGAGTAGCAGATAGATTGTAGAATGAACATCGGTTTTGTATTATAACCAGGACTGTAATACTATGTGATTGTTTGAAGCATGATTGATTGTATGTAAATTTTCATTGTTTTTGGAGTAAAAAATTTTTTTTTTTGTGTAAAAATATGTTTTTGCCACAAAAATGATTGATAGGACATGAAATAAACCCATACAAACCATCCATGGGCAGAAGCTTGCATTGTAACGTACTTAAATCTGAATTTCAATAAATCTGCTCACCTATATGTGGACCAGGTCCAAAAAACGTGATTTTTCTGATTTTTTAAGAAAATCGTGAAATGGCACCCCTCAAAATAGGTCACAAATAGCTGAAAGAAATCAGGGTGATATATACACCCAATATGCACAAAATAAACCAGGGGAGGGTGACATTTCACGAAAAGCGTTTTTTTGAGCCACCTAATATATATATATATATATATATACATATATATATATATATTATAATATAATATATATATATATATTATATATATATTATATATATTATATATATTATATATATATATAATATATATTATATATTATATATATATATATATATATATATTATAATATATATATGTATATATATATATATAATATATATATTAATATATATATATCTATATATATATATATCTATATATTATATATATATATGTATATATATATATATATTATATATAATATATATATATTATATATATTATAATACTATTGAGGCGGTTGTTGAGTGACGGGACAACCATGCAAGCCCTCGGTGGTGTTGCTTGAGGATCAACATTGAGCCGCTTCATGAAGCCTTTGTGGCGGAGGTCGTCTTTATGCATTTCTATGTCACGCTGTTCTATATCTTATGTGAATACCACTTATCTGGCACCAAGTAACATAATTATATATTATAATAACATTATATCTATACATGACATCATCTCAATACATGCATATAGTATTACCTCGTAATAACGTCTTTTTTCCCTCCTTTTTGGGGCCAAAAGGCCTACATGTAGCTATATTTACGCATATCTACATCTACATTATATAACTACCTACGGTTTATATTGACACATATTACAATAATTGTATTTTACACAAAACACACACAACCATATATATATATATATATATATATATATATATATATATATTATATATATATATATATATATAGATATATATATATATATATATATATATATAATATATATAGATATATATATATAGTATATATATATATATGTATATATATATATATATTATATTGGTATAATATATTACTATATATATATACATATATATATATATATATATATATATATATATATATATACATATTATATATATCTATATATATATATATATATATAATATATATATATATATATATATATATATGGTTGTGTGTGTTTGTGTAAAATACAATTATTGTAATAATGTAATATAAACCGTAGGTAGTTATATATGTAATGTAGATATATAACCCATGAGTGTATTGATAGGTAGTTGGTCACACTGGGAGAGAAACTCTGTTTCCAGTGGAAAGGTTTAAATTTTTTAATTGAAAAACAATAACATATATATAGAAAAACTGATTTAACAATAATCTTTCATTAGTTTATGCTCACGCGCTAATGGTGTGGCGCGTTGAGTAAGGGTGTATGTTGAATTAAAGAGTTATTTGTTGGTTTAAAATACATGTACCCAAAAGAAAACTAAAATACGAGGTATTAAAAAAATTTTATTTACATGAATACTGAACATTATAAAAACGTATAATAGTGTGGGCTAAAGCACACTATTCTCTTGTAGAGCTGGTGTAAAGGCGAATAAATTTGTAGGAGGGCTGCACAAACTCCCTCCATGGTGTGTAGGGGGGAAAAAGCCGGCTACATCTCCCCTCCTAGTGACGAGGGGAGAAGAATCTTGGTTGGTGGACGGTGCTGCTGGTGTTACTGTTCCCCGATTTGAGGGTGGTTGACGTGGAGGTCTGTGGTGACCAGTTGCTGGCGTGGCAGTGTTGCCCCCATGGCAGTGGTGCCGCCGGCTGTGTGGGGGGCGTGGCAGTATTGCCGCCCATGGCAGTGTTGCATCGTGGGGGTTTGTTGCGGGCGTGGCAGTGTTGCCGCCATGGCAGGGGTCCCGCCGGCTGTGTGCGGGCGTGGCAGTATTGCCGCCATGGCAGTGTTGCGGCTGGCGGTGTTGCGGGCGTGGCAGTGTTCCGCCAGGGCAGTGGTGGCCGCCGGCTGTTGCGGCGTGGCAGTATTGCCGCCATGGCAGTGTTGCCGCCGGCTGTTTGCGGGCGTGGGCAGTGTCCTGCTATGGCAGTTGCCAGCCGCTGTTGCGGCGGGGCAGTGTTGGGGCCCATGGCAGTTTTGCCGCCGGGTAGTGTTTCAGCCTGGTGATGAGAAATCATCTCCAGGGCGGTGAGTAACCACAGGGCGATGAGTAATCCACAGGGCGGTGAGTAATCCACAGGGCGGTGAGAAATCCACAGGGTGGGTGAGTAACACAGGCGGTGAGTAGCGACCGTGGAGTAATTACTCTAACATCGCGGGGTTGAGGGTTAGGGTTTTGACTGAAGCCCGGGGGAAACCACGCTGGGGGAGCAGGGCCGCGCTGAATGCGCGTGAGGTCCGTGCTGAGGACGCGGAAGATCAGAGGTTGCAGAGGCCGCGCAGAATGTGCATGGGCCGCTGAGGACGCAGTAGGCGTCAGAGGGCGTAGCAGCCGCGCAGAGTGCGCATCAGGCCGGTGAAGACGCAGTAAGGCGTCTGAGGGGGGAGGTGCCGCGCGGTGAAGACGCAGTAAGGCTCTGAGGGGGCAGGGGCCGCGCTGAACGCGCATAAGGCCGGGCTGATGACGCAGAAAGCATCAGAGGGGGGCACAGATGGTGCCAGGGTGGGAGGGGTAACCTTTAAGGTGGCAGCTACACATGAGTGTAGTTTTTCTCCCAACCTATGTATCAGCGAAGCGAACCCCCTAATGGAGGCTAAGCTTTTTGCCTTAGGAGTGTTAGGACGAATGTGTCTTTAAAACCAGGTCCCTTCCACTAGGGAAAATTGTGCTCTTATATAGCACATGTTATAGCCACCTATAGACCATAGCTACACTCCGAGGGTCACCAATTATAACCGATGAAGTGATGATAAACTAGTTGGTCACCTGGAGAGAGAAACTCTTGACTCCAGTGGTAAGTTAATTTTTAATTGAAAAAACAATAACATATATTAGAAAAACGATTTAACAATAAATCTTTCATTAGTTTATGGGTCAACGCCTAATGGTGTGCGCGTTGAGTAAAGGGTGTATGTTGAGATTGAAAAGTTATTTGTTGGTTAAACATGTATCAAGGCCAACTTAAAATACAGAGGGATTAAAGTATACTGAATACTGAACATTAATAAAACCCAAATTATAATAGTGTGGGCTAAAAGCATAAATTTTCTCTTGTAGAGCTGGTGTAAGAGAGAATGAAGTTTGTAGGAGGGACTGCTACAAACTCCCCTCCTAGCGGTGTGTAGGGGGGAAGCCGCTACAGATATGCGTAAATATAGCTACATGTAGGCCTTTGGCCCAAAAAGGAGGGAAAAAAAACGTTATTACGAGGTAATACTATATGCATGTATTGAATGATGTCATATAGATATAATGTTATTATAATATAATTATTTACACTTGGTGCCAGATAAGTGGTATTCACATAAGATAATGAACAGCGTGACATAGATATGCATAAAGACGACCTCCGCCACAAAGGCTTCATGAAGCGGCTCAATGTTGATCCTCAAGGAACACCACCGAGGGCTTGCACGGTTGTCCCGTTACTCAACAACCGCCTCAATAGCAGTCAGGGTTCTCTCTGATGGCCTCCAGGTAACCATTGAGATTGGTTCTGCGTCACGCCACGCGTCACGCGCCGCTCCGCTCCCGAGTGGTCGTCCAGGTAACCTGAGTTTTCTGCGTCAGCCACCGCGTCCCGCCGCTCCGCCTCCCCGGAGTGGTCGTCACAGGCGCGGCGGGAGGGCACCACCAGCAGGAGGGAGCGTATGCCTCCCTGGCCGCGGCTGGAGAGCAGAATGTCCCCGTACGCGGCGCCCAGGTAGCGGCACCAGAAGTTGTCGGCGTTAATCTTGGGCAAGTCGCCCACGTGTCCGTACACGTCCTGGTAGCGCTCCACCAGCATGCGGTCCGCCAGCAGCTCGCAGGGTGGCGAGGAGGGTAGCTCGTTGGCCCTGGAGAAGAACTGGTGCGTGAACACCTCCAGGTGTGCGCCAAGTCCCTTCAGGCCGCGCCGCTCCTGCCGCTCCTGCTGATGCGTGTAGTGCGGCACCAGCAGCACCAGCCGCAGCCTGGTGAGGGGCCTGCCGGTGCGTCGGGCAGCGCGGCGGTCTTGCTTGGCGACCCCCTGGCCCCCCTTGCCCGGCAGCTTGCTCAACGGCTTCTTCCAAAATTCGAAGCGGATGACCTGCTGCCCCAGGCGGTCGGTCACGTCGAAGTGAGCCGGGAAGGAGCGGAAGAAGGCCTTGGAGTCCCGGGGCGACGGCGTGAGCAGTGGGTTGTCGCCACTCATCACGTAGCCGCGGTCCCGCGCCATGGCCAGCGCCCCCTTCAGGGCGCGGCGAAGCTCGCGTGAAGGTTTGCAATGTTTTGAGGAAGCCATAAAGACGGGGTGAGTCTTCACGATGATGAGTGATCATGGCTCGCCCAGCAAAGAGAAATGAAGCAGAAGGTATAACACATAACTAAATACATAGAGGAGAGAGAGAAGAGAGAGAGAGAGAGAGAGAGAGAAGAGAGAGAGAGAGAGAGAGAGAGAGAGAGAGAGGAGAGAGAGAGAAGAGAGAGAGAGAGAGAGAGAGAGAGAGAAGAGAGAGAGAGATGAGAAAGAGAGAGAGAGAGAGAGAGAGAGAGAGAGAGAGAGAGAGAGAAATACCAGGGGAGGAAAGTCAGTAACCCAAAGGTGTGTGGCCATTACAGGTGAGGGGAGAGAGGAGGACGAGGAGGAAGAGGGGAACCACCACCACCACCACCACCAGAGGAGGACGAGGCATAATTCCTGAAGGACGAGGAGGAGAAGTGGAGAAGGAGCTGGAGGAGGAGGAGAGTCCGGGCCCGAAGATCACGTGGGGCCAGATCGCCGACACGGATCCCGACATGGTGTATTTCGACTACGACAACCCGACCAACCTGACGGTGCTGGTGGGCCACCGCGCCGCCCTCCCCTGCACAGTGCTCAACCTCAACGCCAAGAACGTGAGTACGATCGACGCCTTACTTACTTACATTTTGTAGTTTTTTAGTTCCTTAGTATAGTTTGTTTAAGCCGCTATTACTCGAGAACGATTTTTCTCAGGGAGACATTTTGCTCAGGGAGACCCTGTTTCCGTGAGCAAACGGGGAACTACTCAAAAGCTATTTCTGCACATTGAAATCTTTGCTCAGCATTTCTACTCATCGAACAAAGTGATGCATGTTATATAAAAAAAGCGATATTATTATTTATTGTAAACGTATTGTAAACGTATTTTGTTCCAAAACTCTTACTTAATATACTTAATACTTAAAAATACTTAAATATATGTAAAAACAAGTAAATTAAGACATAATATGCCTTCCATAACTTAATTAACATCTATTTATACTTGGAATTATATGATCCCTGAAAAGGATTGTTTACAAAAAACCTTCCATTCTACGCCTGCTACTGGACTGGACTGGACTGGGCGAGCAACCAAAGCATTTACAACATCAACATGCCTATTTTGTGGATTTCCGCAATCAAGACAATCAAACAATCACCGCAAGCCGCTTTGTTATTGTTTTCGACAAGATTTTGCTCAACGAAACCAACATCACCGTGTGCTTATTTTGGTGAGCAGCTCACCGAAAGTTGCTCACCGAAAGTCTGCTCACTGAGCAAAATCGTCCCCGTGTAATAGCGGCTTTAGTTTTATAGTTCTATTTTTGTAATTTTTGTATATTGGTACTTTAGTTTTCGTCCTCTTCAGCCTCTTTCTCCTCCTCCCTTTTTACTCACCCTTCTATTTATGGTGTTTATACATTGTTAATTTGCTTTTTCGGTCTCTTCAATCTCTTTCTCTCTACTCTTTCTTTCCCTCCCATGCATGCATTCCTGAAATACACCTCAATCCCCTTCTTGGAATTTCCCCTCTTTTTCCTCTTTTTATTTCTTCCCTCACTTTGTACATGCAGGTTATACACTCCTTTGTGTTTCTTGTCTCATGCATTCCTTAATTGTCTTCTTCCTTAGAAGGAAGAAGACAATTAAGGAACTCCTTCTGATGGATAATAACACTGTGATGGTTGATTAGACATGAGCAGGATAAAGATGTGACAGACATGAGACACAGTGTATAATCTACCCTGTTCCAGCGTTGTTTTATGCTTTGTATCTGCAAGTATATACGGTTTCAAATTTCCCTACTCTTTTTTTTTTTTCGGGCGACGACGACGTAGGGAGGACACTCAGAACATAAACACTAGATGGCGACCTTATTGTTGGTAGCTACTTTGTAGATATTTTAGTAATTGTTCATTTATAGCCATAATATGACACAGATGAGAACACAAATGACACAGACTCTCCAGATAGCCCCTTCTACTTTCTTGAAATCATGGATGTAGAAATGTAAGTATTAACGCCACCACACGTCTGTACATCGAAAAAAACTTTGTCCAGGCGACTTTAGTTTTATCTACGGTACTATCTCTCTCTCTCTCTCTCTTCTCTCTCTCTCTCTCTCACTCTCTCTCTCTCTCCTCTCTCGCTCTCTCTCTCTCTCTCTCTCTCTCTCTCTCTCTCTCTCTCTCTCTTCTCATCTCTCTCTCTCTCTCTCTCTCTCCTCTCTCTCTCTCTCTCTCTCTCTCTCTCTCTCTCTCTCTCTCTCTCCTCTCTCTCTCTCCTCTCTCTCTCTCTTTGTGTGTTTCAGTAGGATTTTTTTCTTCTTATGGACAAGTTAGGCGTGTCTTTTGTGACGTATTATCGTGACTTACCATTCGTTTGCTGTGTTCTCCAACATTTAATACAATAATTATTTACTTGTTTGTTCCTTGTGACGCTCATTCATAAAATATTTTATATTTATTATATTGATATCGCACAAAAGTATTACTTATCAGTCGATCGACAAATACAGAAGAGAGAGTTTTTTAAGATAGCGAGGGAAAAGATTTCAATACAGAGCCAAAATGTCTTTATCTGTCGTTAACGCAGTTTTGTCCCCTGTATCGTTGACAGTTAAAACAATTATACTTTCATATAAGATGAATGTCATGGATTACTTTTGACCGTAATGCACAATGGACATACAATCCGTATTGTAATTACTTTCAATGTGTCAAGGAAGTAGTTTGGCAGTTGTTGCTGCTGTCCCGCTTCTGCAGTAGTGACAGTTTATTTTTGTTGCCTATGCTACTTCCGTGTGACTTTTTCATGTCGCACGGATCTTCTTTCTTTCCTGCCAGCCTCAGGTGGAGGGATTGGAGGGCGGGGAGGAGCCTTCATCTTTACTATCATTTATCTCTTCTTTAAATTAGATAGTGTAGAATATCACCTGATATGCAACTGAAACTCAAATGGTTCGCTTGTTTGATTCCCATTGCCAAAAACTCGTAAGTTCGCAGTGACGAGAGATTGTTGAGCATCCTCTTTTTTGTTTCGCAATCGAGAAGAAGAGAAAGAGGAGGAGGAGGAGGAGGAGGAGGAGAGGAGAGGAGGAGGAGGAGGAGGGAGGAGGAGGAGGAGGAGGAGGAGGAGGAAGAAAGGAGGAGGAGGAGGAGGGAGGAGGAGGAGGAGGGAAGGTAGCATTGACTCTCCCTCCTCTCCCATGCACGTCACCGCACCCAGCTGTCTCTTCTCCCGTTTTAGGGCATTAAGCGTCCTTCCCTGTCACTGCTTCTGCCTGTTGTCTCCGCTGGGAAGCAAGCAGATCAGAGCGGTACAATGTTGCTGATCAGTAAGACTCAGAGTAATAGTAAACGTAGTAGCGTTCCTTGCGTCAAGAGGTGTATGGTGTGTGGCCCTTCTAAGCTCTGGAAGAAGCAGGTTTTTGTCTCATTGTTTGGACTTTCACTGTTATGTCATTCATGGAACAACAGTAGCAAGGTATCAAGCATGGGTGGGATAGATTTATCCTCGTATAGTTGGAGTTTCAGTGGATATTTTTTATTAACCCCTTGAGACCCAGAACGTATTTCATTGTAGTTTTGCAACCATTAGACTATTTTTTGTTAATATAGCAAACGTGCATAGATATGACCTGTTTAGTATCCTTGTCCACTAGCTAATTTGGTATATTAAGCTACTTTTCGTAATTTTATGACTAATAACAGACGATTTTATTTATTAATGGAAAGATCTGGTTTTGAGGGGTTAAAGTAACTGTGTATATATTTATGTGTGTTTGTAGAGACTTGTAGAGGCTTTAACTTATGTCCTGGTGTGTGAAGATAAGGAATGAAATCTGCTCATGCACGTCACCAGTCTCGAAAGCAGTGGTTCCCAAATTTTTTTTCTGTCGTTTTCTTTCTTCAACCAGTTCAATCATCTGGATTTCCCCCTTCATGTGAAAAAAGTAGCCAAAACAAAACATTTACTTGCTTAAAAACACAAGTTATACTAGACACTATCTTTCTACAGTATATATTATATATATATATATAAAATACTTGAGAAAAGTCAATAGCCGTATTCTAAGGCATTTTTTTTGTTGTTGACTAAATGCTAGTAATTTAATCTCCCTCAGGATAAATTTCCCCTTTTACAATCCTAAAATTTCCCCCGAGGGAAAATTTCCCGCATGTTGGAAATACTGCTCTAAAGCATATGTACGGGGAAGTAAAGATAGACAAACAGATGAATAGATAGAAAAAGATGACCAAAAAAGAGACACAGCAAACACGAGGGGGAAAAACCCCACCGCTTTAGAGCCCTCTTTACGACATGTTTGTGTTTACCTTCGCACCCACAAGTCTCCTCTATTTTTTTTCTTTTAAGTTAGTTCATGTACATTTCCTCAAAAACTTAATTAGCCTTACAAAAAACCTTAACCCCTTGAGGCCCTATCGTAATTCCAATTGTAATTTGGATAACATTAGACAATTTAATGAGAAATGAGAATATTTTATAGATATGTCGTTTTAGTATCCTTGTCGACTACCATATTTTGTATTTTTTGGGTACTTTTCGTAATTTTATGGCTAACAACAGACTATTTTCTTTAGCAAAGAAAGATCTGGGCGTGAAGAGGTTAAATAAATTTCAATTGCAAAACATCCTGTTCTGAGGCCTGACGCGTGCTTTTACACTGATACTTTCCCACTCCTTAGAACGTGCCCTGATGTTTTTAAATCCCCGGCAGCACACCCTTCCCGACGCCCTTTTTAAAAGCGGCTTTTGGGGCGGCGGCAACGACCTTGAGAGCGAGATAAGGCAAAGGACGCCCGCTGAGCCCCCTTGGAACATTCTCATCCAGCCATATATATTTTGATCACTTATTTTATACCTTAGCTGGGTCATAAATATGATTCAATTACGTATAGTGAAAATAATATTATTTTAAACATCTTATTCATCTTAATCAACGGTAATATTATATAAGATTAGTAAGTGAGAGATACGTTTTCTTTACCATAAATCATTTATGCTAACCAAAAAAGAAAGAAAAGAAAATATAGATACACAAAAACACATGCATTTGTTTTGTTCGGAACCTATAGAATGATGCCATCGCTTCGGCTGCCCTCTTACATAGGTGACGCGGTTTAGGAACTGTCGCCGATAGGAACTGTCCCCGGGAAGCATCAAACGAGAACTGTCGCCGACAGTGGAACGCTCGCCGACGCGGAAATTCTCGGCGACAGTTCCATTTGGAATAGATGTAAAGGAAGAAAAAGGGGTTTATGGAACTGTCTTCTATGGAAGACTATGAAGAGTCGGGTCCCCAAACCAGACGAAGCCCAGGGTCGGGGGCAAGTCAAAGCGTTTCAAATGGGGCATTTCTACAACTTGAAAAGTTGACGGCGCATCATTAGCCGTCAGCTGTCCTGCCTACCGTTTCTTTTTCTACTATCAAGGCTTATTTCTACTATTTTACAGGATTTTTCTTACTATTGCTGATTATAATTAGTATTAAAAGGATCTTTCCTTGTATGAGAGCATTATAGTACATTATCTGGCTCTCTCTAGTACAAGTCAGCCAAGTGTGCGCCTCAAAGCGGTAAGGTCACAAGAAGAAAAGATCACGCCAGGTGGAGTGTTTGAGGATTTATGCGGAAATTAATATATCTTGCTATCCGCCCCATCCTCTCCTCCCTAGTATATTGAATATGTGATTGTCGGCTATAAGGGTTGGGTTTTGATGAGATGTGGGGTATTTTTTAGTAAGTTGATATCAAAGGATAACTTGGCACTACTTCAAGTGTTTTGGAGCGGCGGTGTTTGAGGCCCGGTTAACGGGAGGGTGTGACCTACCGCCCGGTGCCCACAACCACTTGAGTAAAGAACATAAGGAAACTACAAGAGTCCGGTAGTCTTACGTACACGTGGCAGTTCCTTCAACACATGTACATTATCTACATCCACCTTTTCATCCCAAGCACTATTTTCGAAGACACAATATATTTTTTTTCTGATTTTCCCGGCCTCTAAGTCTGTCATTAATGTTACAGATGCCAGTGACCACCAGAATTGTAATGAATGGTGGGCCAAATAAGGGTTGCCAGACTATCTGACACAGTATTTCCCAATCTGGGTGAAATTTCCCCCTGGGGGAAAATTTAAGGATTCTAAGGGGAAATTTATCCGAGGGGCATCTAAAATTTCTAGCATTTAGTCGACAGAAAAAAAACCCTTAAAGTTCAGGTTCAGCTATTGACGTCTTTTTCTTTAAGTGTATATAATATAGAGAGGATAGTGTCCTATATACTTGTTATTAAGCAAATAAATGTTTTTTTTGGCTACTTTTTTCTTCACCACCCTGAAGGTGGGAAATCCGGATGGTTGAACAGGGGGAAAAAAGGAAACAACAGAACAAAGGTTAGGAACCACTGATCTAATAAATAAAAGACTTAATTCCCATGAAATAGGACAATTTAATGAAAAAAGGGCAGTCAAATCTCACCATCATTACTACCACAACCCCTACCTCACCACTCATTACTCACACATCCATACCTCACCAGTCACCACTCATTATTCACACATCCATAACTCACCACTCATTACTCACAACATCCATACCTCACCACTCATTACTCCCCACATCCATACCTCACTACTCATTACTCCCACACCCATACCTCACCCTTCATTACTCACACACCCATACCTCACCACTCATTACTCACAAAATCCATACCTCACCCCTCATTTCTCACACATCCATACCTTTACCACTCATTACTCCCACATCCATACCTCACCACGCATTACTCACACATCCATACCCCACCACCATTACTCACATCCATAAACCCCACCACTCATTACTCCCACACTCATATATCTCACCACTCATTACTCACACACCCATACCTCACCACTCATTACTCCCACATCCATACCTCACCACTCATTCTCCCACACCATACCTCACCACTCTTACTCAAAACTCCATACCTCATAACTCATTCTCACACATCCATACCTCACCCCTCATTACTCGCACACCCATACCTCACCACTCATTACCCCCAACATCCATATCTCACCACTCATTACTCACACCCATACCCAGAGCTGGGCAGTATTTAAATACATTTGTATTTAAATACATTTGTTGTATTTAGAACTGTATTTATAAATACATTGGTTTTCACCTATTTTAATACAACAGTAAAATTCTATAATAAGTATTTAAAAACATTGTATTTAAATACCATAATATAAAATATAAATACTTTCATCAGTTAATTACTCAATAACCTCAATTAATAATCTCAATTACTCAAGATAATTGATCAATTAATTAAATATACAATAGGAAAGTATCCTTTATCATTTATCAAGCATTTTGTATTGTTAATCAAAAAGTACTGAATACATGTTAAAAATTGTGCGTATTTAAAATGTATTTAGAATGTATTTAAATACATTCCAAAAATGTATTTATATTTGGTATTTAATACATTTCTCCCATGTATTTAGTATTTAGTATTTAAATACATTCAATGTATTTAGTGCCCAGCTCTGCCCTACAGTATGGGCAGAAGTTGACAGAAAAGTTGAGTAAATACCAAATATTCTGTGAACAGTTATATGAGTTTATTCGCTGATGATGCTAAATTACTAAGAAAATAAAAGTAAAGAGGACTGTGAGATCTACAAAAAGGGTCTAGATAAGATTTTCAGATGGAGTCACTATGGGGAAAAGGAGTTAATGCTAAAGTGTAAAATGATGGAAGTGGGCAGTAACGAAAAAGACAGTGAGGGAAAATTTTTCGATGGCAAAAGAATGGATAATCAAACAAGGTCGAAAATGATCTGGGGGTATTGGGTTACGGGGAATTTGTCACCTGAAAGCACATAAACAAGATCACAAAAGATACATATCAGTTGCTGAGGAATATAAGAAAGGCTTCAAAAAATCTGGATGAAAGATGATTAAGATTGATAACATCTCTGATTCGACCAAAGGGTTTGGGAAAACGGCAGTTTTTGTCACCACATAAAAAAGATATAAGGGAAATTGAGANTTAAACTTTGACTTGAGAGAGAGAGAGAAGAGAGGAGGAGAGAGAGAGGGGAAAGAAAGAGGAGGATAGAGAGAGAGAGGAGAGAGAGAGAGAGAGGAGAGAGAGAGAGAGAGGAGAGAGAAAGAGAAAGAGAGAGAGAAAAGAGAGAGAGAGAGAGAGAGAGAGAATAGATACCTCAAATCTTTTATCGTTTTATAATTCCATTTAACTGTCTAATAAGAAAATATCTTCATCAACCGACTTAACTGTGTAAGAATTAGAAGTTATGGAAGAAATTTTAGTTAACAGACTGACTGACTGACTGAAAGAAAATGAATGACAAATGACTGACAAAATGACTGACTGACTGACTGGATAAAAGGACTGAAAATAGCCACAGTATTGCCAAGAAAAAAAAATACACTTGACAAATGAATTTCTGCTGTTCGTATGCAAATCATTAATCAAGGAAGGGAAGGCGGGAGGAGATTGTGTGTTGGAATTCATAAAAGTAAAAAAAATTAAGCAGAAGGTATAACAAATAACTAAATACATGAGAGAGAGAGAGAGAGAGAGAGAGAGAGAGAGAGGAGAGAGAGAGAGAGAGAGGGGGAGAGAAGAGGAGAGAGAGAGACGAGAGAGAGAGGGGAAGAGAGAGAAAAGGAGAGAGAGAGAGAGAGAGAAAAAAAATCCAGGGAAGAAAGTCAGTAACCCAAAGGTGTGTGGCCATTACAGGTGAGGGGAGAGAGGAGGACGAGGACGAAGAGGGGAACCACAACAACCACCACCACCACCACCAGGAGGAGGACGAGGCAATACTCCTGAAGGACGAGGAGGAGAAGGAGGAGAAGGAGCTGGAGGACGAGGAAGAGTCGGGCCCGAAGATCACGTGGGGCCAGATCGCCGATACGGATCCCGACATGGTGTATTTCGACTACGACAACCCGACCAACCTGACGGTGCTGGTGGGCCATCGCGTTGCCCTCCCCTGCACAGTGCTCAACCTCAACGCCAAGAACGTGAGTACGATCGACGCCTTACTTACCTACATTTTTTTGTTTTTTAGTTCCTTAGTATAGTTTCTTTAAGCCGCTATTACTCGGTGACGATTTTGCTCAGTGAGCAAATTTGCTCAGGGTGACCCTGTTTCCGTGAGCAAACGGGGAACTACTCAAAAGCTATTTCTGCACATCGAAATCTTTGCTCAGCATTTCTACTCATCGAACAAAAGGATGAATGTTATATAAAAAAAAGCGATATTATTATTCATTGTAAACGTATTGTAAACGTATTTTGTTCCAAAACTCTTACTTAATATACTTAATACTTAAAAATACTTAAATATTTGTATAAACAAGTAAATTAAGACATAATTTGCCTTCCATAACTTAATTAACATCTATTTATACATGGAATTATATGATCCCTGAAAAGGATTGTTTACAAAAAACCTTCCATTCTACGCCTGCTAATGGATTGGACTGGACTGGGCGAGCAACCAAAGCATTTACAACATCAACATGCCTATTTTTTGGATTTCCGCAATCAAGACAATCAAACAATCACCGCAAGCCGCTTTGTTATTGTTTTCGACAAGATTTTGCTCAACGAAACCAACATCACCGTGTGCTTATTTTGGTGAGCAGCTCACCGGAAGTTGCTCACCGAAAGTCTGCTCACTGAGCAAAATCGTCCCCGTGTAATAGCGGCTTTAGTTTTATAGTTCTACTAGCCGCAAAGCCGCCCTCCGGGCGGACTTTTTGGCTAGCTCCTGCGGAGGGCTATTGGTGGGGCCTTTGGCCCACCACCTGTGTTTGGTGGGCCGAAGGCCCACCAAACACGGACTCTCCAGATAGCCCCTTCTAACTTTCCTGAAATCATGGATGTGAAATGTATGTATTCCCCCCCCCCATTCACCACCCATTACCCATCACCCCCCACCCATTCACTCACCCATTACCCATCACCCCCCACCCATTCACTCACCCATTACCCATCACCACACACCCATTCACTCACCCATTACCCCATCACCCCCACCTATTCCCTCACCCATCAAATCATCACCCCCAACCCATCACCCCCCACCCATTCACTCACCCATCACCCCACACCCATTACCCATACCCCACCCTTCCCCCCAAAAACCCCCCCCAACCCCCTTTACCCTTCCTCAAAGGTTTTCCCCTAAATTTTCTCGAAACCCATTTTTTTTTTCCAAAATTCCCCCGCTAATGGCGGGAAAAAAAAAAAAAAAAGGGGGGGAAATCATCCTCAAAAAAATTTGGTTTAAAAACCTTTTCCTGGTCGTCGGGTTTCCCCAAAAGGGTCCCATATGAGGTGATTCCCGGCCACCGGGGGGGGCAAACCTATACCCCCCACACACAAAACACACAGACAGACAGCCCGGGCAGACACATTTTTCGCTTTTTTATTATAAATTTGGGAAAATTTTTTTAATTAGAAATTTTTTTTTTTTCGTCCTCTTCAGCCTCTTTCTCCTCCCCCCCCTTTTTTAACTAAACCCTTCTATTTTTTGGTCTTTTATAAAATTTGGTGTTTTGGGCTTCCGGCCCTCTTCATTTTTCTTTCCCCTCTACCCCTTCCCCTTTCCCCCCCATTCACCCCTTTCCCTTTGAAAAAACACCTCAAATCCCCTTTTTTTGGAAATTTTCCCCTTTTTTTCCTCTTTTTTTTTCTTCCCTCCCCTTTGTATTTGCAATTTAAAACCCCTCCTTTGTTTTTTCTTTTTCTTTTGCTTTCCCTTTAAATTGTCTTTTTTCCTTCCCTTTTCTGAGGGATAATAACACTGATGGTTGATTGGGACATGGGGCAGGAAAAAGGGTAAACGGGTTTTTTGGTGGGGGAGAGGAGAGAGAAGAGGGGAAGAAAAGGAGAGAGGGGAAGAGAGAAGAGTTTAAGGAGAGAAGGAGAGAGAGAGAGGGGAGGGGAGAGAGGGGGAAGAGAGTAGAGGAGAGGGGAGAGGAGAGAGATTAAATAAAACCCGGGGCAAAGTAAAAAAGAGGGAATGAGGGAAAACGAAAGAGGGGTATCGGGGAAGGGGGGAAAAGAAGCTTACATCAAGGTTTAATAAGACACGCTTTGGGGTTTCTTTTGCCTCTTACAAAAGAAAAAAACCCAAAACGGCCAAAACAATAAATAAAAAAAACATTAGAAAAGACATGTATAACGTTAGATTAATGGATATTATTCTATATTTTTTTAAAAGGGAAAACAAGTTTTTTTAAAAAAAAATGGCATGAAGAAAATGATAAAATTTTTCATTCTCCAGGGAAAATACCTACACGTCCTTTTCTTAATTGTTTTTTTGTTGAAAGGGAAAAATTTTGAGCACATTTTTTTGGGCCTTTTTTTTTTTTCCCCTTTTTTTTTCTTTTGTTGTTTTTTTGTTGAGGGGGAAAAAGTGGTTTTATCAAGGGGGGATCCGGGGGGCTTGCCCCTCCTTGGCCCCCTGCTCCTTGTCCTCCTCCCCGGGGATGGCAATTTTTCTTATTTGTTTTAACCATATATTTGAAGTTAGATGGAAATTTTTTACCCTTTTCCCATGTTGGCGGTCAAAAACTCTCTCTCTCTCCTCTCTCCTCTCCTTTAACTCTTTTCTCTCTCTCTCTCCCCCTTCTCTCTCTCTCCTCTTCTTCGTCTCTCCCCCTCCTCACTCCCTCTCTCTTCCCCCCTTCCCCTCCCCTCTCTCTCTCTCTCCTTCCCCCCCCTCTTCTCTTCTCTCCTTTTCTCTCTTTTCTGTTCCCCTCCCCCTCTCTCCTCTCTCTCTCTCTCCTTTTCCCTCCTCTACCTAAACTCGCTTTCCTCAACTCCTCCTTCTGTTGCTTACTCTCTCCTCCTCTTCCTCCGCCTGAACACTCATCTCCCCCTTGTTATTTTCCTTCATCTCCTTCACCTCCTTCACATCCTCCTCGTCATCTGACAAGAACAAATCTAGTTTTACCGTCATTACACAGCCCTTTCTTTATTCAAGACTAGTAAGGTTTACACTTTGAGTCTCTTCATCTTATGCTTCGATCTCCGAGCAACTACAGACCGATAAATTCATTAATAAATATCTTGTTGTCTTTTCTTTTTTTGTATTCCTATTCCTCCTCCTCCTCCTCCTCCTCCTCCTCCTCCTCTCTGTGTCCTTGCTTAACAACCCTTGACTTGGTGGTGCCCTAAACGCCCTTTATCCCTTTGTCCTCCTGACTCCATCAATCTTTATCTGGCCGAGACTCTTCCACTTCCTTTCTTGCCGTGTCGCCTTAGTATTTTTTTTTAAGTTTATCGCTCCAGTTTTTCTTCCTTTACTCCTTCGTTCTTTTGAGGTTATCCCATAAGTATCTCCTCCTCCTTCTCTTTTTCTTCCTCATTCTCCTTTTTTTCTTCCTTCTCCTCCATTCTGTCTTCGTTTTCACTTTTTCTCCTCCACCTTGTCCTTTTTTAGCTTTTTTCTCATTCCTCCCTCCCTCCCTCCTTTTTTCCCTCCTACCTCCATTTCCTGTCCGCCTTCCTCCTCTCCTCTTCCCCTCCCCCCTCCTTCCTCCCTCCTGCCTCCTCCGCCTCCTCCTCCTCCTTCCTCCTCCTCCTCCTCCTCCTTCCTCCTCCTCCTCCTCCTCCTCCTCCTCTCCTCCTCCTCCTCCTCAAGTAGTAACTAGTCAGGCGTAGGTGTGATATTTGGGCAGGACACAAACACACACACACGCACACAAACACACACCATACACAAACACACACCCACCACACCCACCACCCAACACACCACACACACACATACACACACACACACGACACACAGGCACACCACAAACACACACACACACACACAAAAGTAAATAAATAACAAAGATGCTAGATGAAAAATTATATATAATAAACAAGAATTGAATCGAAAATAATATGAATAAATGGAGAACTAAATGAAATGATAAGTGAACACAGAGAGAGAGAGAGAGAGAGAGAGAGAGAGAGAGAGAGAGAGAGAGAGAGAGAGAGAGAGAGAGAGAGAGAGAGAGAGAGAGAGAGAGAGAGAGAGAGAGAGAGCAGAGATGGAGAGAGAGAGAGAGTCGAGAGAGAGAAAATAGAGAGTAATGCAGTTTATAATGAAAGAGGGAAATGTGCCAGAGAGATAGTGAGAGAATGAGAGACAAAAAGTAAGTGTAGGAGCAGTAAAGTACATAACATATTAGTTAAGGAATATAGATTGATATAAACGTGGACAAAACTACAAAACTAATCCTAATGAAATGCTAAGGACGTGATGGAGTGGCATAAGAAAAGCTTTAGAAAGAAATGGAGTAAAGCATAAAATAGCTTTGTTAAGAGAAGGAGTGTGGGCGACACAAGGAAAGGCAACAGTGACTGGACGATGAGATGTCAGTCAGTAAGCAGTGAGTTGATGAGATGTCAGTCAGGTACAGTGTTGGATTGTTGTCTGTCAGTAGCAGTGGGTGATGGAGTGTCAGTCAGTAGCAGTGAGTGGATGGGTTGTCAGTCAGTAGCAGTGAGTGGAGGGGCTGTCCATGTCAGTAGTCAGGGAGTGGGTGGGTTTTGTCAGTCAGTAGCAGTGAGGATGGGTTTTCAGTACAGTAGCAGTGAGTGGATTGGGATGTCAGTCAGTAGCCAGTGACATCGGAAATCTTGGCTATGGATTCAGTCAGTATCATTGAGTTTATGGGTTTGTCATCTGTAGCAGTGGTGGGATAGGTTGTCAGTCAGTAGCATGAGTGGATGGGTTGTCATCATATCATTGGTGATGGTTGTTCAGTCATTAGCAGTAGTGGATGGGTTTGTCGTCGTACAGTGGAGTGGATGGGTTGTCAGTCAGTACAGTAAGTGGATGGGTTTGTCATCGTAGCAGTGAGTGGATGGTTGTCAGTCATTAGCAATTGATGGATGGGTTTGTTCAGTCAGTAGCGTGAGTGATGGGTTGTCAGTCACTAGCAGTGGGTGGATGGTTTTTTCAAGTCCAGATAACAGTGATTGATGGTTGTCAGTCGTAGCGAGTGAGTGGATAGGTTGTCATTCAGTAGCAGTAGTGATGGGTTGTCAATCAGTACATGGTGGATGGATTTCATCAGTAGCAGTGAGTGATGGGTTGTCAGTCAAAAGTAGCAGTGCGTGATAGATGTCAGTCAGTAGCAGTGAGTGGATGGGATGTCCAGTTCATCTGAGTGGATGGGTTGGTCGTCGTAGTCAGTGGTGGCTTGGGTTGTCAGTCAGTAGCCGTGAGTGGATGGGATGTCATCAGTAAGTCAGTGATGGAGGGGTTGTCAGATCAGTAGCAGTGAGTGGATGGGTTGTCAGTCAGCGCGTGAGTGGATGGGATGTCAGTCAGTACAGTGATGTATGGGGTTTGTCAGTCAGTAGGCATGAGTGGATGGTATGTCAGTCAGTCACAGTGAGGAAATGGGTTGTCAGTCATAGCAGTGAGTGGAATGGATGTCCTTCAGTAGCAGTGAGTGATGGGTTGTCAGTCCAGTAGCATTGGAGTGATGTGGATGTCAGAACAGTAGCTGGTGGATGGTTCATCAGAGCATGAGTGGATGGGTTGTCAGGTCAGTAGCAGTGGTTGGATGGGTTGTCGTCAGGAGCAGTGAGTGATGGGTTGTCATTCAGTAGCAGTGAGTGTATGGGATTCAGTCCAGTAGCAGTGAGTAGATGGTTGTCAGTCAGTACAGTGAATGGATGGGTTGTCTCATTCAGTAGTCGTGGTGATGGTTGTCATTCGTAGGCCAGTGAGTGGAGGGTTTTTTTCAGTCAGTAGCAGTGAGGGGATGGGATGTCAGTCAGTAGCAGTGAGTGTATGGTTGTCAGTCCAGTAGCAGTGATGTGGATGGGAATGTCCGTCAGTAGCAGTGAGTGTGGGTGGTCAATCAGTAGCACGTGAGTGGATTGGGTTGTCAGTCAGTTAGCAGTGAATGGATGGGATGTCTTCAGTAGCAGTGAGTGGATGGGTTTATCAGTCCATAGCAGTGAGTGATGGATGGTCATCACTAGCAGTGAGTGGATGGGTGTCAGGTCAGTAGCAGTGAGTGGATGGGCATGTCAGGTCGTAAGCAGTGAGTGGATGGATTGTTCAGTCAGTAACAGTGAGTGGATTGGGTTGTCAGTCATAGCAGTGGAGTGGATGGGTTTGTCAGTCAGTAGCAGGGAGTGGATGGGGATGTCATTTCATTAGCAGTGAGTGGATTGGGTGGTCCATCAGTAGCAAGTGAGTGGAATGGGATGTCAGTCAGTAGCAGTGCGTGGATGGGATGTCAGTCTTACAGTGAGTGGATGGGATGTCAGTCGTCGCAGTGAGTGGATGGGATGTCAGTCAGTACAGTGAGTGGATGGGTGGTCATTCAGTAGCAGTGATTGATGTGTTGTCATCAGTAGCATGTTAGTATTGGATGTCATCCAAGTAGTCAGTGAGTGGAATGGTGGTCAGTCAGTAGCAGTGAGTGGGGATGGGATGTCAGTCAGTACAGAGTGGATGGGTGGTCAGTCAGTAGCAGTGAGTTGGATGGGGATTTCAGTCAGTAGGCAGTTGATTGGCTGTGGTCATCAGTACATTGAGTGGATGGGTGGTCAAGTCAGTACAGTGAGTGGAGGGGATGTCAGTCAGTCGGCATGAGTGTATGGGTGTTCAGATCAGTAGCAGTGAGTGGATGGGTTGGGTCAGTCAGTAGCGTGAGTGATGGGATGTCAGTCGCAGTAGCAGTGAGTGGATGGGTGGTCAGTTCAGATAGCAGTGAGTGGAGGGGATGTCAGTCATAGCAGTGAGTGGATGGTGTCAATCAGTAAGCATTGAGTGATGGGTTTCGCCAGTAGCATGAGTGGTGGGCTGTCAGTCAGTTAGCAGTGAGTGATGGGGTCAGTCAGTAGCGTGCGTGAATGGGTTTGTCAGTCCATAGCAGTGAGTGTATGGGATGTCATCAAGTTAGCATGATGGATGGGTGAGTCAGTCAGTACAGTGAGTGGATGGGTGGTCAGTCGTAGCAGTGATGGATGGGATTCGGCAGTACAGTGAGTGGTGGTTTGTGTCATATCAGTAGCATGAGTGGATGTTGTCAGTCAGTAGCAGTGAGTGATGGGATGTCCTCATTAGCAGTGAGTGGATGGGTGGTCAGTTCATTAAGCAGTGATGGATGGGAATGTCATTTCAGTAAGTTAATTGATTGATGTGATTGTCACATCAGTACGTGTGGAATGGGTTGTCATCAGTAGCAGTGGCGTGGATGGGTTTCAGTCAGTCGGCAGTGAGGGGATGGGTTGTCAGGCGTGTAGTGTTGGAAACAAACAGTCTGAGGCGATCACATACAGGTGTAAACCGAGTCTTCTGCAAATATTATACAGGTGAAAGACATCTATTTCTAAGCACAAAATATTCTATATAACCAATGCTTTTTGAAGCTTCCTCTAGCGTGGTGAGTTAGAAAATTAGCGCGGCCAGTAAATTTCACCTGCAGGCGGTTGCCCGCTCGGTGACAATTTGATGCTTTAATCATAACTTTTACTAGTAACTGGAGCATTACATTGATCTTATAACAACCCAATTGGTTATGTAATGGACACTTTATTATAAATAAGCAGTACATGAGACACAGGCTGTAATAGACATACTGTCAGGCTACATGGCATTCGTGTCAGGGAGGGGTAGGATTGAGACACTTGACTCAACTGATCGGCGTGAGGCCTCTGCGAGCTAGTCCCTCCTTCCTCCCCCACCCCGCCGCGTTTGCACATAGCCTTTTACAGTTGGTTTATTACAGTCCTGCTGTGTCTCATGTACTGCTTAGTTAAGTAATAACATGTCCGTTATACCAATTGTGTTGTATAAGATAATGATAATGCTCGCATTACTATTAAACATTATGATTAAATCATTCAAATGTCACCAGCGGCAACCGCCTGCCAGATGGTAGAATTACTGGCCGCGCTAAATTTTTCTAACTCTCATTCATCTCACGTCCTAAAGGAATCTTCAAAGCATATGGAGTATAGAATTATTTTGTGCTTACAAATTAAATGTTCTTTTCACCTGTATCACGATTTGCAGAACTCCGTGTTTACACGTGGTAGACAAAGTTGATAATTACGCTAGGTAAGAAATATTGTAAATTTATTATATCAGATAAAAGCAATAAGTAGTGGCTGTATTTGCTGCCAAACAACGAACCAAGAAGTCGTTGTGGACACATGGAAATTAAAGTGATGAGAATGTACGACAGGCAGGAGACATAGATGAGCGGCGGCAGAGTGGCTCTTGGGTGGTTGGATAATGAATAGTCCTTACCAAAGTGATACATCGAGAAATCATTATCTAAGCTTCAATCGAAAGACCTCAGCTTCGTTAATTTTCTATTAGTTTTTTTTTTCATTTCACAGTGCCACTCAGTGTTGGCCTCCGCCTTGCGCCACCCCTTCGGCAGCGTGCTCTGGGCGGGTGCTGCGCGCAGACGCCACGGAGCCGTAAGGCGTGGGCAGCGCGGGGGTGGCCTGGTGCCCCTGCACCGCGGAACCACGGGGGGCCTGCACGCCGTCCTGCACGTGGCACACCCCACGCACGTAGACGGCGCAACGCTCGGCGTAGTATGCAGCGCCGCCGGCGGCCGTCGGCTTATCATCTGCCGGGGATTCCTCCGTGCTGGCCACCTGTTTCCAAACCAGGCCCATCAAAATTGCTGGCTAGGAATACTGCGCACCGTCGAATAAACGAGCCCATCATGCGCTGCTCCTGGCGAGGGCGGCCGCCCGGCTGCTGAGGCGACGCTTCCCGCCGAGTCTTGCTGGTCCTCGGCCTTGAGAGAGGCGATTGTTGGAGGGACTTCGTCTTCAACAGCTGGAGTCACGAAGGTCTCCTCCATTTCTTGTCGTCGCTCCCGTCGCTGGTTTTTTCTTGTGCGGGCCCATCGATTCTTGTGATCGCGCGGAATGCGGGTTTGCTCCTAATCTACACCACAGCGTCGCCCAGCGGGTGGTAGTCCGTGGAAGTGCAGTTTTGCCGCGCCTGCGCAGGTCATGGCGAGCAGGTTCGTCCACACTCACCGTCAGCTTCACCCTTCTTTCCGGCCCACCGCCAACAACGTCTTGAGCTCCCGCTCACGCGCTTGGCGGAACACTGAAGGTGTTTCTTAACACAGGTCAGCCCATCGAACTGGTGGCGCGTTGAGCAAGTACTGTCGTGGCCGGACGAGGCCTGCGGCAAAGTAGCCGCTCAGGTGGACGGGCTCGAGCGTTGGCCCAGGAGACGAGTCCTCATCTGGCTCCCACCCACAGGGTGTCGGCTAGCTTCCTGCCGGGCACCTGTAGGACTACTACCTTCCAATGCTGAACTCGTCATCACTGTCTACTGTTGGCTTTGGATCAACACCCGCCAACAGGGAGGCCGCAATAAGAAAAAATGTCAAATCAACTATGGATCCTAATAGTAGTCCTGCAGACTCGTCGCCTCTGATCAACCTCATCGTTCCATCTGGGATTGGCCAGGCGTGCACTCCTCCGCAGTCACGTGACGCGCACCTAACTCCACTTGGGCAACCGCCACCACCACCAACAGCCAAGACCCTGTCTTGGAGACCCCAAATATCTTAACTCACATTATATTAATCTCTCTCTTCTCTCTCTCTTCATCAATTCTCCTTCTCTCTCCCTCTCCTCATCTCTCTCATCTCCTCTCTTCTCTCTCTCTCTCTCGTTCTCTCTTTCCTCTCTCTCTCGTCTCTCTTCTCTCTCTCTCCTCTCTATCTCTCTCTCTCGCTCTCTCTCTCGTGCGTGGTTTTATAGATATGATCTAATTCTATATATATATATTATATATATATATATATATATATATATATTATAATATATATATATATATATATATCTATATATATATATATATAGTTCGACAACATAGATGCTAATTTGTTCCATCGATTAATAACTCTGACATTGCAACCATTTTTTCGGAGATCTGTGATAAAAACCATCAATTTTCAAACCGTTGTTTCTTGTTGTCACTTGAGGAGAAAGCTCGAACTAGGTTCTCTTGATTGATTATATCAAGGAGGAAAGGCATCTAAAATATACTCTATATATATATAGTATATTATATATAATATATATATATTATATATATATATATATATATATATAATATATATATATATATATAGATTTTCATGCCTTTCCCCTTGATATATCATCAGAGAACCTAGTCGAGCTTTCTCCTCAAGTGACAACAAGAAACACCGGTTGAAATGAGGTTTTTATCACAGATCTCCGAAAAATGGTTGCAATGTCAAGTTATTATCGAGGAACAATTAGCAGCTAATGTTTGTCGAAGCCAGCAAAAAAACTACATTTTTTAAACAGATCTGACGGGTACTATAAAGCTATAAATAAAGGGTTTTTATATTGCCCGCGTCTATATAAACATTCCCGGATTAGGATCAGTGTTAGTGGTAGTTTAGTTAGCTTAAATTTATTCCATCTCATTCTTCAATATGAATTTCCATGTTCCTACACTTTCGGAGCATGGTATCCTTTTTCACCTGTTCTCTTACATATAATTGATAATTAGTAGTATGCAGTTAAGCATATACCCTCGTTATAGACCAATAGGTCTC
>JACEEZ010000854.1:136975-139818 GCA_016584305.1 Chionoecetes opilio | reverse complement strand
CCAAAAAACTCCCCCAACCCTAGGCAGGGGCCACCCCCCCCCCCCCAATTCCTACCCAATCCTTCTCCCTTTCCCGTCCCTTCCCCCCTGCCTCCCCCTTCTTCTCTCTTCCCTTCCCCTTCTCTTTTCTCCCCTCTTCTCCCCTTCCCCCTTCCCCTCTCTCTCTCTTCTCTTTTCTCTCCCCCTTCTCTCCTCTCTCTCCCTCTTTTCTCTTTTCTCTCCTCTCTCTCTCTTTTTCCCTTTTTCCTCTTTCCTCTTTCCCGTCTTTTTTATATATATATATTTTCTTGCCTTTCCTCTTTGTTATAATCAATCAAGAGAACCTATTCGAGCTTTCTCCTCAAGTGACAACAAGAAACAACGGTTTAAAACTGATGGTTTCATCACAGATCTCCGAAAAAATGGTTTCAATGTCAGAGTTATTAATCGATGGAACAAATTAGCAGCTAATGTTGTCGAAGCCAGCACAAAAACTACATTTTAAAACAGATCTGACGCGTACTATACGTAAAGTAAAGGGTTTTTTATATTGCCCCGCGAGTCATATTATTAACATTCCCGGGATTGATTAGTGTTAGTGGTAGTTTTAGTTAGCTTACTTATTAATCTCATTCTTATTTCCATGTTCCTACACTTTCGGAGCATGGTGTCCTTTTTCACCTGTTCTCTTACATTTAGTTGATAGTTAGTAGTATAGTATATAGTTAAGCATATACCCTCGTTATAGACCAGTGGTTCTTAACCTGGGTTCGATCGAACCCCAGGGGTTCGGTGAGCCAGTCTCAGGGGTTCGGTGGAGCCCCTCCGAAAAACATTGCAATTTTGCTATTGTTATAATTCCAGATTATTCACCAGAGTAAATTATACGCGAAATTAATGTAAATTTAAGCAGCGCGGTGGAGGGAGTCATGTGTGGGTGTGTATAATTGCGTGTGGTCGCCCGCCACTCTCACTTCCGAACAGTGATATATACGTATAGGGGGGGGGGGGCATGGCCTCGTTTGGCCATTGAATATCAAATTAGTGCAATATATCCCTCCTGAGGCCTCAAAATGCCCCTAAAATTCTTGATTTTCAACAAATTTCCTGACCCCTTTCTCAGACTCCCCAGCTGTAGGGGCTCACTTCGCTCGCCCAGCCCTGTCTTAAAACAATCCTGGATTCACCTCTGTGCCCCCCCCCCCCACCTTTTCCGAGGACCTATATATGCCACTGCTTCAGAGTCCTTACTTCTTCCATTCTTATTATCCAAATATACACATGCATTTTGAGGCAAGTTTTCTCTAATTTTTGCATCAATTAAATCAAAATGTCTTCTTATTATTCAAATATTTCTTGAATTTTGAAACAATTCTTCTTTAAGTTTTTATTTCTTCACACATTTGAGGGGTTCGGCCAGTGTGCGGAGGTTTTCGTTAGGGTTCGGTGCCTCTGAAAAGGTTAAGAACCACTGTTATAGACCAATAGGTCTCCTGGTATCTGTTCTTCCTATGTATTCCTATGTCCTCCTCCCCCTCCTCCCTTTCTTCTCACCTGTGTTCCCATGACTCCCTCAATGTCCTTCCTTACACAGGTTCTTACCCCAAAACCACACACACACACCACACACACACACAACACACACACACACACACACACACACACACACACACACACACACACCTCATTTATTTCTCTCTCTCTTTCTCCTCCTTCTCTCTTACTTTTCTACTTGTGATACAAAATGTTTCTAGTGTCTCCTCATTGTTAGCCATTTTCCTATTCATTCGCCTTTTTTCCTCCATTTCTTACTCTAATATTGTTTTATCCACCTTTAACACTTTTATTTGTCCCATTTCTTCATCTCTTTCTTTCTTATACTAACATTATTTTCAAGCAGTCTTTTCCTCTCGTTTCCCTATTCCTTATTCCATCCATCTCTTCTGCATTCTCTTCATTTACCTTCTTCCTCATAATTCCATCATAACATTTTGCTCATCCTTTATTTACTCTTATATCCTATTAACTTACTCTTTCCCTTACATCTATAAGTCCAGTTTACTCTGTCTTGCAATCTCTTATTGTTTCAATGTCACTCATGTACTTAGCTGTGAGTCTCGTTTGTTTTCCCCTTTCCCTTCCCTTCCCTGTCTTCATTCCCCTCGTTTATCCCCTCCCTTGCCTTCCCTCTCTTCATTCCCCTCGTTTATCCCCTCCCTTGCCTTCCCTCTCTTCATTCCCCTCGTTTATCCCCTCCCTTGCCTTCCCTCTCTTCATTCCCCTCGTTTATCTCCTCCCTTGCCTTCCCTCTCTTCATTCCCCTCGTTTATCCCCTCTCTTCCCTTCCCTGTCTTCATTCCCCTCGTTTATCACCTCCCTTGCCTTCCCTCTCTTCATTCCCCTCGTTTATCCCCTCTCTTCATTCCCCTCGTTTATCCACTCTCTTCATTCCCCTCGTTTATCCCCTCCCTTGCCTTCCCTCTCTTCATTCCCCTCGTTTATCCCCTCCCTTGCCTTCCTGTTCCATCCCCTTTTAAAGGGAAACAAATTTAATTTTTTGTCTCCTCACCACCACCGTCCCCCCTCCCTCACCTCATCGGACAATTCCCGCACCTAACTCTGTCACCTACTTATTTTATCCGCTACCCGTCTCTCTCTCCTCTCCCCTCTCTCCTCCTCCCTCTCTCTCTCTCCTCTTCTCTCTCTCTCCCCTCTCTCCTCTCTCTCTCTTCCTTTTCTCTCTCTCTCTCTCTCTCCTCTCCCTCTCTCTCTCTCTCTCTCTCTCCCCTCTCTCTCTCTCTCTCTCTCCCCTCTCTCTCTCTCTCTCTCCTCTCTCTCTTTTCTCCTCTCTCTTTTCTCTCTCT
>JACEEZ010000854.1:129475-131975 GCA_016584305.1 Chionoecetes opilio | reverse complement strand
CAGCTGCCTTTCCACCCCTCAACTTTGCTACAGCCTCTCTGACTTCGTCAAGAGATAGTGCGGTTTCGTCAATGGGAGGATCGGCATCCACTGCCTGTAACCCAGTGGTGTAAAGCTGCTCAGTTGGAGGGTCCACCGTGAACAACTTTCAAAAGAATGATAACTATAAAAACAACGGCATTAAATAGCAAGATAATTACTTAACACGCTTGCTTATGAGACAGTTAAGATAGCTATGGCAAAAGACCTGAAGAGATCAATATCATGACTACAATATTTAGTAATGGTGTGTAGGTTTGGGGGAGGCGGTGGCCGAGTGGTTAGCGTCTTGGAGTGGTGAGCCCGATGTCCCGAGTTAGAATCCTGCCGAGGGCAACTCTTTCGAACATCTTTAACGCTGTGGCCGAAGGATTAAAACCTGGTAGTGGTGAGCACAAGGTCCCGAGTTCAAGTCCCACCAGGAGCAACTGTTAACTGTTTCTTGCATCGTCGAGTGGCCGAAGCTACCCACATGCTACCCATCAACCACACCTTCGACTAAGACTACACGTGCGGCGGAGGGCACCAGGGGGCAGCATGAGTCTCAGGTCAAACCATCAAAGGCGTCACTATAAAAATCCAGCCAGCGCAACCACGGGCGAGGGCCAACCATCACAACCCTCCAGAATATGCAGGGCCAACCACCTGAGCCCTCAAGGAAAGAAAATAAAAAAACCTAAAGAAAGGAGCTGGAGCTATAGCGCCTATAGGCGCTAAAGCTTCAACGTAAATAAGAAAATAAAAGTAGTCCCACATTCCCATCCACCATACAACACGGGTATGTACGGTCCCTCTTATAATAACGCCAATATCCAAGACAAAAAATATAAAAATTACACAAATCGCACAGAACACCCAACTACAAAGAAAAAGATGCAAGTGATGTTCCTTATCAACATCCAAAACGAAGGAGAAGAACTGACAGTAATCATAATATAAAACACACAACTCACAGAAATGACTTGAGTAAGTTACGACAAAAGCTTTTCAGGTAAATTTGTGGTTGAAGGCCAGTGCAAGGATTCCCTCGGTAGTATTAAGGCTGCGCAGAATTGTATTAAAGAGGAGAAGGCAGATTTTTAAGGGTGTTTGTGCGTGGCTAAGGGAGGGATCAGGTTTTTAAAGGAGCCTAAAGACCTATCCAGATGAGCGGGCGTGCCCGGCGGGCAGCGCGGTTGGCGAAAAAATTCTGCCGGGCATGCCCGTGAATGCTGTCTACACGGCAGAGTCGATGAATGGGCTGGCGTGCCCGACGATGCCAGTAGGTTGTAGAGTGCGGTACGATACACCTGGTACCCAGTACTACTGCGAAGAAAGTATTGTGTAGCATAATTGTTGCTGTGTGTATAAAGTTCCTGATGTGAACCGTGTAACAACGATGTAATAAGTGGGAGACAAGCCTTCTATGGATCCCCAATGTTAACTTCCGTCTGGCAGCGTCGTAGCTCCTTAAGCCACGGGCCACTGCCTGGTGATTTCTTTCAACGGGGGATCGGGCATTTCGATGGTTTCCCCGTCAAATGTGCCCGATGACGGGCATGCCCGCCGATCAGGCCCGCTCGTCTGGATAGGCCTTAAGGGGGTATTTGAGGAGGGAGCAGCTGTTTTAAGGGGTCTAAGGGTTTTATTGAGGAGGGAGCAACTGTTTTAAGGGGTTTAAGGGGGTTTTAAGGAGTCTGTGCGTGGGTGATCGATAAATAGATTGAGTTTTGACCTTGAAAACTTCGATGCACTTTTTCCCTTTAACGTCAAAAGCAGCAAAAAGGTCAGAGGTTTTACGGTATCTGGTAATCATTCTTTCGTTTGAGAAAAATACGCGATGAAAATATGTGATTAGAAATTGAATAGAATTGGAATCCTCTGTACTTACATTGGTGCACCTGCTGGCCGGGAGTCACCGTGGCCTCACATCTGTACTTACATTGTTGCACCTGGTGGCCGGGAGTCACCGTGGCCTCTCATCTGTACTTACATTGGTGCACCTGCTGGCCGGGAGTCACCGTGGCCTCACATCTGTACTTACATTGGTGCACCTGGTGGTCGGGAGTCACCATGGCCTCACATCTGTACTTACACTGGTGATCCTGCTGGCCGGGAGTCACCGTGGCCTCACATCTGTACTTACATTGGTGCACCTGCTGGCCGGGAGTGACCGTGGCCTCACACCTGTACTTACACTGCTGCAACTGCTGGCCGGGAGTCACCGTGGCCTCAGACCTCCACACTTACCTGTAGTGGATAAAGAAAATACATTAAGAAAAACTTTAAATTTGTTTTGAATATTTTCCTAAAAGACTCAACTTTCAACAACACTTTATTTTTACTCATATATTTCCATGGATTACTTTTTTTTCTCTGTCTGTCTGTCTGTCTGTCTGTCTGTCTGTCTGTCTGTCTGTTTTGTCTGTCTGTCTCTGTCTCTCTCTCTTCTCTCTCTTTTCTCTCTCTTCTCTCTCTCTCT
>JACEEZ010000854.1:121975-124475 GCA_016584305.1 Chionoecetes opilio | reverse complement strand
CTCCGAGCCTCTCATCTTCTCTCGTCTCTCTCTCTCTCTCTCTCTCTCTCTCTCTCTCTCTCTCTCGTCTACTCTCTCGTCTCTCTCTCTCACCTCCTCTCTCCGCCTCTATCTCTCTCTCTCTCACTCTCTCTCCTCCTCTCGCTCTTCCTCTCTCTCTCTCTCTCCTCTCATCTCTCTCTCCTCTCTCTCTCTCGCTCTCGCTCCTCTCGCTCGTCGCTCTCGCTCTCGCTCTCGCTCTCGCTCTCGCTCTCAGCTCTCGCTCTCTCTCATCTCTCTCTCTACCTCACTCTCTCTCTCTCTCGTCTCTCTCTCTCTCCTCTCACGTCTTCTCTCCTCTCTCTCTGCCTTCTCTCCTCTCTCTCTCTCCATCCCTCTCTCTCTCGTCTCCTCTCTCTCTCTCTCGCTCTCTCTCTCGCTCTCGCTCCTTTCTCCCGCTCTAGGGCTCTCGCATATCTCATAGCTCTCTCTCTCTCTCTCTCTCTTTCTCTCTTCTCTCTCTCCTCTCTCTCCTCTCTCTCTCGCTCTCTCTCCTCTCTCTCTCTCTCTCGTCTCTCTTCTCACTCTCTCTCTCCTCTCTCTCCTGTCTCTCTCTCATCCTTCCTTCTCTCTCCCCTCGTCTCTCTCTGCTCTCTCTCTCTCTCTCTCTCTCGTCTCAGGCAGTAAAACCCTTTCCAAAAATATTTTTATGTAGTAAGAATTAATATAGTTTCCTCCCCTGTAACTACAGATTCGACTAGTTTGTTCTGTCCATTAGAGTCTCATACCTGTTTTCCCCCTGACCCCACTTCCTCTCCCTCCTCCCCCACGAGTGTTATTCAATTAATGCGTGAGTTTGGTGAATATTTAACACATCAGTTCGGCAATGCATTATATTGTTTGGGGTGGAATGGGGGGAGGAAGGGTGAGAGGTAAGAGGGATAAGGGGGGTATTGTAAACCTGCTCTTCCTCGTATTGGTGTTTTATGTATTGCGGGTGGTGGGGTGAGGGGTTTTAAGCAACGAAGGGTGAGAGAATGGTCGTTATCACAATTAGAGTAACATTAATAATAGTCTTCTTATCTTACCTGTCCTATTTCACGCTTTCAATGGTCGCCTCTCCTCCTTTCCGCCTCCATTCATCTCCTACTGGACCTGTTTCTGACCAATTTTGATCTCTCTCTCTCTCTCCCTCCTCTCTCCCTCATCTCCTCGCATCTCTCCTCTCTTCGCTCTCCTCTCCTCTTCTCTCTCTCCCCTCTCCTCTCTTCTCTCTCCTCTCTCTCTCTCTCTCCTATCCTTCTCTCTGCCTCTCTCTCTCTCTCACTCTCGTCTCTCTCTCTGCCTCTCTCACCTCGCTCAATCGTCTATCTCTACTCTCCTCTTTCTCCTCTCTCCTCTCTCTGCTCTCTCTGCTCTCTCTCTCTCTCCTCTCTTCTCTCTCTCTCTCTTCTCTCTCCTCCTCTCTCCCTCTCTCTCTCTCGTCATCTCGTCTCCTCCGTCGTCTCTCTCTCTCTCTCGTCTCTCCTCCTCTCATCTCTCTCCTCTCTCTCTTCTCTCTCTCTCCTCTCTCTCTCTCGCTCCTCTGTCTCTCCTCTCTCTCGTCTCTCTCCTCTTTCCTCTCTCTCTTCTCTCTCCAGTTCTCTCTCTCTTCTCTCTCTCTTTCCTTCTTGCGTCTACTCTCTCTCTCTCTCTCTCTCTCTCTCTCTCGTCTCTCTCTCTCCTCTCTCTCTCTCTCTCTCCTCTCTCTTCCTGCTCCTCCTTCCTCTCATCATCCTCTCTCTCTCTCTCTCTCATCTCTCTCTCTCTCTCTCATCTCCTCTCTCGTCGTCTCTCTCTGCATCTCCTCTCTCTCTCTCTCTCCTCTCTCCTTTCTCTCCTCTTTCTTCTTCTATTCTTTGTCCTGGTCTTGTTTATTAGCTCCTCTAATTACCCTCTTTTTGTCTGAAGCACTCTTCGCTTCCTCCTACTCGTTATTATCCTCCACTTCCTATTTTCTTCTCCTCCATTCGTCATTCTCTTCTTCGTCATTCCTTCCTTCTAATTGCCTCTCTAACAAACACCTTTCTCTTTTCTCCTTTGTTCTATCCCTCCCGTCCCTTCACGCCCATCATTCCAATTCCCTTTTATTCCACCTCCTCTTTACATTTGTCTACTCCCCCCCAACCCTTTCTACAATTCCATCCATCCATCTCATCATCCATTCAATCCAACAGCCCATATTCTTCCCTCCACAACGTATCCTATCCACACTCTGACCTCACCACCCCTCATCCACCCTCAAACCACCTGTTCTCTAGGGTTTCATTACGGCTGAGGACATCCCTCTCGTGGAGTCTTTTTTGGGTTACCATTATGGATGCTTGGTTACTAACAAGTTACTATCAGTTTGATGGTTAATAATGCCGGTTAGGTTTAGCTTTTAAAAGCCTTTCCACCCTTACTTTCGGAAGGTCCCTTCATTTGAGCCTTCATAATTTAGTTGATAGAAAATCGCGGATTGCCCTGAACCGAAACATTA
>JACEEZ010000854.1:104475-116975 GCA_016584305.1 Chionoecetes opilio | reverse complement strand
TCTTTCTCTCTCTCTCTCTCTCTCTCTCTCTCTCTCTCTCTCTCTCTCTCTCTCTCTCTCCTCCTCTCTCTCTCCTTCTCCTCCTCTCTCTCTCTCTCTCTCTCTCTCTCTCTCTCTCTTCTCTCTCTCTCTCTCTCTCTCTCTCTCTCTCTCTCTCTCTCCTCTCTCTCTCTCTCTCTCTCCCCTATTCATCCCTTCACTATTTTTTTCTCTCTCCCAACCACTTCTTTCTGTTATCTCATCAGTCCTCCTCCTCCTCCTCCAACTCCCTATCTTCCTCTCGTAATCCCTCACTCTTACTCGACCTATCTTCTGTCTTCTTCTCTTCCTATTGGTGATTCCTCTATTCTTCCTCATCTTCTCTCCCTCTCTAACCTTTTTCTTTTCTCTTTAATGGTCAATCCTCTATTTCGTTCTCTTATTTTTCCTATTTTCTTCTACAACATATCAAGGATCACACCTACTTTCGTCTTCAATCCAAGGCCCACTAATCAGGCCTCTTTTCCACCTCTTCCTTTCTTTCCCCTCTACCTACTATATCTCTCTGTTCTCTTTGGTCTGTATGTAGAGTAACGAAGGCAGAGGTCTTACCCTGACACTCGACCATGAAGGGCGAGGTCAGACACTCGCCCTTCGTTCCCACTCAGGCTCAAAGATAACACGCCGGGAGCACACAAAGCACAAACAGTTCCGGCGCACGAGCAGCAACATTAACCGTTACAACAACCTCAACAACGACAACCTCAATAACAGCAATAAGCAGCACAGGCATTGATAACATTCCAAATAGCAACAGATCCAACAGTCAATAGTCAACAAAAACAGTGAACGTCGACGACAAGGCTTTATCCCACGCCTGCTACGGGACTGGACTGGGTTGGCACGCCTCTGATCAGCCAGGAGAGCAGAGCGGGTATGCCGGATTCGTCAGAAAACACAACATTGTCCTGACCGCCAAGATGCTGTGTCGCAAGCAATAACCATGAATAATTTTGTCCTAACCAGTCTCTTCACACAAAGCAATAGATTACTTCGTAAAATACTGTAAATTTCCTGTTAGAAGGTGATTGCGTTATGCGGCTGGCAGCGGTGTTGACGTCTGAGATGGTGGCTGGGAGATCTTTATCCTCTTCATATACCGAGATATGAGAACACACCTTTTTACAACCAAAACACACAGAACATAATCATATAGTACAACGCTATAAGACAACACTCAATCACATACGGGTGGGACATACACCTATACAGACGATATAAACAACTTCAATACACATTACAAGATACCTTTACAGAAGACAGTAACACATACTGGAACAGCGTAATGACAGAAACTGCTGCAACCTACCAAAACTCATTCACTTTCTGGAGAAAAATAAAAAATCTCACAGGGAACAACAATCCGGAACCACACTACTTACTCAACAATAACAACGAAAAAAATTACACATCACGAGACAAGGAGCCACTTCACAGACAAGTCTGGGAGGAAGTTTTCACAGAAGACAATATAAACGACGATGAAGACGCTAACGACAACACAGAAGGCACAGTAAGACAATTTTGGGATAACAATACACATAGAATCACACCATATCCTAAACGTGACCACACTCGACTACACAACAACCACTACACAACAAGAGAAATAACAACTGCAGAAATTAACGGTATCATTAAATCTTTGAAAAAGACATGTCCTGGTCAAAGTGGCATAAACAAAACGCTACTCAAACACCTACCAGATAATGCGATAATCAAACTTTGTCACATATGTAATTCAACACTATCCGCAGGATATTTCCCCGACATGTGGAAACAATCAACGATCAGATTAATCCCAAAACAAGGCAAGAATTCACATCGTGCATTAAATTACAGGCCCATCTCATTATTAGGAGTACCTTGAAAAAATTTCGAACGCATTATAAACAAAAGACTACGACAACACCTCAATGACAATAACTTATATAATAAGCACCAATACGGTTTTCGCCAAGGCAGAGGAGCTACCGAAGCCATTGCACTTATAACAGACCAGATAGCTCAAAACAAAGCAGACAATGGACAATGTCACTTAGTACTACGAGATATCACAAAAGCATTTGACAAAGTTTGGCACCTTGGCCTAAAATACAAAATACTACAATTACAACTCCCAACAATACTAGAAAAACTACTCTGTGATTTTTTAGATGACCGAGAGGCAAAAATAAAAATAGACACATAGTTAGGTGGCCGTATTAAACTACGCTGCGGCGTGCCCCAGGGTAGTGTATTATCTCCGACGCTATTCATCACATACACCAGGGGCTACATTCAGAGAGGCTAACTTCCGGTCTTCACGACCTAGCGACTTCCAACAGCTGTTTTGGGCAACTTTTGGCATTCTGCGGGCAGATTGATGACGTACTTAGAGACGTTAAGCTGTCAAAACATAGCGACCACGGTAGGGGTGCCGTAGAGCACGCAATTTACATAAAAATACTCATAAATTGAGTATATATGAAGTTTTCTGACTCAAGAACTGAACAGGGCAAGTATACAAATGAAATTAGGCCATAAAACAATCTCCTACCCTCGTGGTGAGTTTATTATGAGTTTGTTACGGGGTGATGGGCCGAGTGGTGAACGGCGGCACCTCACACGCAGACCGCCTCGCTTGAGTCGCTTCACCACCCCGGCGTGTAGCTGCCACTAACCGCCACGCATCAGACTGAAGGTATAATGGCTCCCTTTTCCTTAATAAAACCCCAAGCCCTTGTCCATCCAGCTGTAATGGGTATCGGGTGTTAGCCGGGGTTTGTGACCCGCCTCCCAGGGGTGGTTGCTTCCCCCAAATTTGAGGAAGACCAGTTACGATTAGAGAGACTATCAAGCGGAAAAGATCACCCATAGTGAGTGACACCGTAGCGCCACTGCCATATCTCGTACCAGAATCCCCGCGACTTCCGGGTTGTAGAAATCGAGGAAGTTAGTTAAGTTAAACACCGTGCCCTTTAACTCTCTCTGAATGTCTGCCCAGAGACATACCAGACCCAATACAGGGCACAAACATATCATACACAGACGACATCACTCAAATAATACACTACCCGGGTAAATCAAAGGAAATGCTCAACCGAATAACGGCGAGAGAAGTCAGCCGCATAAACAAATACGAACGACAATGGAAAATAGAAACAAATACAACGAAATTCACATTTATAAGACTGGGAGCAAAGGCCGAAGAAGAAGTACTCATCAAGGAAGAAATGCTTGACACCCAAATGAAAGGCAAAACACTCGGTCTCACAATTAACAACAGAGGATATATCCAACACATAAAAGACAGACAACACAAGGCCTTTGGAGCTCTAACACGACTACTCCGATTTAGAAGTATGCCTATCAAAATTAAAACACATCTACTCAAAGCACTGGTCCTACCAATCTTGGACTACCCACCTATCCCAACATTATCAATGAGCAAAACACAAATTAACAAACTACAAATAACACAAAACAAAGCCCCCAGATTTGCTACAGAACAGAGATACCCATACACACTCAACACACAAGAAATACATGAATTAACAAAAACAGAACCGATTAACATAAGACTCTACAAAAGAGCCGAAAACATATGGAAGAAACTTGAAGATGAAGAGAATCCTTTACTAATAACACTAAAACAAAGACAAGAAAATATCAGAAAATACAATATGAACTTCCCTAGTACACTAATAACAATGGAAACTATACCAGAACCACAATGTCATTAAAAACTGAACATGATTAGCTAGAGATACACATAAAATACATGCAAACACCTATTAAAAAACACAATGCATAAAAACTTCAAACATATATCACAAGACACAGCAAGGTGGACTGCCCACCAACTATCTACTTCTACTGTCTTTCATATTTTCCACCTGCTTTCCTTTCCACTCTCTCTCTCTCCCCTCTAACTTTCCTAACAAAAAAAAAGAAAAAAAAAAAAAAGAAGCTCTGAGGAAATAGCCTCATGCCAACTGTATTATTTATTTCTTGCATTTTTCTTCATTTAATGCATTATTTCATACATATACAGCGCAAACAAAAACAAGAAATAAAGCTCATCTCCCACGAAGACATGGGGTGACCCGTGTCTTCGTCCTCGCCCTTCGCCCTTCGTTCCTCCCGCCCCTCGCGCTCTCTGGGCACCTACAAACCCTTCCGAGGAGGGATTGTAGAAGCGCTTCTTCGCCCTGCATACAAGCCTTTATCTCCCCACCCTCTGATCTACCCTTCCCATGTTTCCCAGGGGCGGCGTGAGCATCGAGATCGAGAAGACCCCGACACGCACCACCTCCAAGCTCTTCATCACCCCGGCGCTGAGGGCGGACTCCGGCAACTACACGTGTGGGCCGCAGCGTGCCGCCCCCGCCTCCGTCCTGGTGCTGGTGGTGAACGGTGAGGCAAGGGCGTGAGGGGAGGGAGGCAGATAGGAAGGGGTAGTAAGGGTAGGGTGATAGGTGTGCACTGTGCAGGGTAGGCAGGTTAGGTTACAGGGAGGGAGATAGGAAAGGGTAGTAAGGGTAGGGTGATACTGTGTGCAGGGTAGGTAGGGTAGGTTACAGGGAGGGAGATAGGAAGGGGTAGTAAGGATATGGTGATAGGTGTGCAGGGCAGGTACTAGGTAGGGAGAGAGTAAAGAGGTAATGAGTGTATAGTGTGTTTGAAGTGATAGAAAAGGTGTTGTAGTAGATAAGAGATAATGCAGAACTAGGGCAAAAAGGATGACGGGAGAGGGAAAGGGGGGATAGGAGTGATAAGGGGGTTTTGGGTAGTGAAAGACGGATGAAGAAGGAAAGGGAGGAAGGATAAGAGGAGAAGGAGGAAGAGAAAGAAGGATGAGAAAGATAAATGGGAAGAGTTAAAAAGAGGTGGTGAAGGAGGGAGAGGGTTGGGGTGGTGGGGAGGGTCCGGCACAGAAAGTTTAATGGGAATTTTATGGCGAAATATGTGAGTTTTGTGTTAATTACATGCGTGTGGTGTGTCGTGGTGAGTACTCGGGAGTGGGAGAGGGTGCCTGGAGTGTGTGGAGGGAGTACCGGGTGGGAATGCGGGGAAAAAAGAAGTATTTGTGTACATTCTTCCTTATTTTCTCCCTCTTATCCCCTTCCCTTCGTCTCATCCATGTACAGGGGAGGAGTCCGCCGCCGTACACGAAGCCGGGTCATCCGCGCCGCGCCCTGACCCCCGGCTGGTGTGCTGCTGCCCCCTCATGCTGCTGCTGCTGCTGCTGCTGCTGTGTCTGCCGCTGCACCACAACCCCCGGTGACCGCTCCCCGTGGTGAGTCTGTCTGTCAGTCTGTTGGTTGGTTGCTTTGTTCTTTGTCCATCTAGCATCAGTTTGCCTCCCTGAGAAGTTTTGGTACTGTCGTCTACCGGAATTCTTGTCAAGACATGAACCAAGAACTCTCGTTGACAGTGGTACACTCTCGACGTGTAAGGCTTTGACGACCTTGTCTTAATAATAACGGGCTGCCGGGAGACCTTATTTAGCCTGTTTTTATCTATTTATACTATCTCACACCCACTTCCATATAAAACCCACAAAAAAAGTAATTTTCAAATACACTGATCTATTCTGTCTCTATATTATATATATATATATAATATATATATATATATATATATATATAATATATATATTATATATATATATATATTATATATAAAGTTATATATATATATATATATTATTAAGTATATATATATATATATATAATCTATATATATATATATATATATATATTATATATATATATATATATATATATATATATATTATATATTATATATTATATATCTAATATATATTATATCTATATATATATATTATATTATATTATTATATATCGATACTGACCAGTCTTAGAAAATTGGAACACTCATTGACGAGAAAAATCGAAACTTGTTGAAGACAACGAAAGTTAGGGTTGACGACAGTGTCAGGTACCAAGTAGAGCCCCTCATCCCTGTTATGGTCATTTTGTATCTGTAAATTTAACAAAAAATAATTTATTTCTTGCAATCACCAGAATAAATAGCACTAATGCTTACCGGCAGAAGTGTTATGGACCACTGCTATTGGAGGCAGAGATGCGCCGTGCCCCCACCTGAGGAGACACGCATCTCAGGTATTTGACTTACACTTTCTTTTGTGTTTATTTCTTTTCTTTATGTATTATAATTATTCATGCAATTATGAAAACATTGGGAAACTAGGGGGGGGGGCACTCAGTAGAGCGCATACCTCCGCCCGAATATTTCATCAATTGGTTGCATGATTTATATATATTTATATATATATGCACTCAGTATGAGCGCATACCTCCGGCCGAATATTTCATCAATTGGTTGCCATGGCAACAGTTGTCAATAGATTTCATCCAAAATTAAATCAGTTCTTCCTTATACCAGATAGATTTGGTATACCGAGTTTGGTCCAAATCTATTCGTAACATTTTGAGAAATCCTGTACACTAACAAACAAACAGACAGACAGACAGATCGGGGTGAAAACATAACCCCTCCAACTTCGTTGGCGGAGGTAATTATGAATGTTTTGGCAGAGACAGCTTCTCCCTCTCTCCCTCCCTTGGTGGAGGGCAGAGGGAGATCCTCAGGAGGGAGGCTTTGCTGATCTGGTTAGGTTTAGTTTGTTGTGGTTTCTAAAATGCCAGAAAGGAAGATACTGTTTTGTACAGTGTCTTGTGAAGTGTGCAGTAGTGGAGTGGAAGTAAACTCTAATATTTGCAAGGAATGTGACAAGTGGGGCCCTGACAGATGTTCAGGACTAGGAAACCTGCATGAGGTGGTACATTTCTGCTGTCCAGTGTGTGTAAGAAGAATCAACAGAGGCAGACCGCCAGAAGAGGAAGAGGTAGAAACTATGGAAGTGAATGGTAATGTAATAGAAGTGAAACATTTTTGTTATCTTGGTGACATGTCAGATAGCGAGGGTGGAGTGGAGTGGAGAGAGCAGTAAGAATACGGGTAGCAACTACATGGATGAAGTGGAGAGAGATAGCGGGACTGCTAATAAACAAGAGTATTCCACTGACAAATAGAGGATGAGTATATGAAGCATTTATAAGATCAGTATTGATGTATGGTTCTGAGACACGGGCTTTGACGAAGAAATTGGAGGATGTGTTGGTTACTTGTGATCGAAGAATGTTGAGGTATATGACTGGGATCACATGGAGAGATGAAGTGTCCAGTGAAGGTGGCAAAAAGGTGTGGATTGAAGGAGCGGAGTATAGTGCTGAGAGAAAAAAGATTGAGGTGGTTTGGGCACGTGAAGAGGAGAGAAGGTTGTGAGGCATAGGGGAGAGCTGTTTGAGTGGAAGTGCCAGGTCACTGTCCACCGGGCAGGCCAAGGAAGACATGGAGGCGGTGTGTTGAAAAGGATCTAGCAGCTTTGGGCATTGAAGAGGCTGAGGCAATGGATAAAGATAGTTGGAAGCGTATCATCGACCGTCTAGCTTCAGAAGATATTATGGGAAAATCTGACGTTAAACAAAAAGCTGATGATGATGATGACTTGGTCAGCTTTCCAGTAAGGATTGTGAAATGCTATAGTTATATATAATGTCACCATGGCTATTCAATTTGTTTTGTGGATGGAGTCGTGAAAAAAACTGAAAGGAAAGGTCAGCCATGTTGAAGTAGAGCTGTGTACAGGAAGTGCAAATGGATGCCGAATTCAGTGAATTTGACAATAACTTTGGTTAATATTTACTTTAGTGAAGTTTCCTATTTTTGATCATTTTTCTTGCATTTGATAGTTTATTTTAGTTTCTTTGAGTGTTTTGTGGGCTCATTTGTTGTGCAAATTAATAATAACCATTATATGACCATGACAATCTTGACCCCCCGATAGTGGGGAGGGCTATGAAGATCAGGAAAAATGTGGGTAAAAAAATGAATAACTGAAGAAAGGTAGGTGTATAAAATCTGACTTAACCTAAAAAAAGGGAATTAATACAGAAAAGAGAGTGAATAGATATTAACCAAAAAATAACGTCACGTAGTAGAGTACTTTGGGCAGTTGTTCACGGTGGACCCTCCAATTGGGCAGCTCCACACCACTGGATTACGGGCAGTGGATGCCGATACTCCCATTGACGAAACCGCACCCTCTCTTGACGAAGTCAAAGAGGCTGTAGTAAAGTTGAAGGGTGGAAAGGCAGCTGGTATTTATAATATCAGTGCGGAGCTCCTCAAAGCTTGGGTGAGGCCATGCTCCGCGGGTTGCATGAAGTTCTGACTGCCGTGTGGCAATCAGGTACCTCCTGACTGGAAAAGTGGGCTCGTCATCCCTATCTGGAAAGGGAAAGGGGACCGTCAGGACTGCAACAATTACCGCGGCATTACACTGCTCAGCGTGCCAGGCAAGGTGCTTGCCCATCTATTGCTGACACGGATCCGCAGTCATCTGCTGAAGCATTAGAGACCTCAGCAGTCTGGGTTCACGCCTGGTAAATCAACAACGGACCGTATCCTAGAGCTCCGTGTCCTGGTGGAGCGCCGACGTGAGTTTGCAGCCTATGTTGATCTCAAGAAGGCGTTTGACTCACTGCATCATGAGTCACTCTGGAATCTTCTGCGACTTTGCGGCATTCCTTTCCTGCAAGGACTATTGGTTTGATGACTAGTCTGCACTCTGGGATTGAGAGTGCTGTGAAGCATGAGGGAAGTGTATCCAGCTTCTTTCCTGTGAATACAGGAGTAAGGCAAGGATGCGTCTTTGCCCCATCACTTTTCAACACTTGTATGGACTGGGTATTGGGCAAAGTTGTAGATGAAAGTGATTGTGGAGCATCCCTATAGGCAACACCAAGATCACGGATCTGGTTTTTGCCGATGGTGCAGTAATCCTTGCTGAGTCACTGGAGGTCCTGGTGATGGCTCTCGAGGCGCTGCACGAGGAGGCAAAGCCTTTGGGACTTGAAATCTTCTGGCTCAAAACCAAGGTCCAGGTGTTTGGAGGCTTACTAGACGAAACAGTACAGTATGTTCATGCGTGCGGTGAGGACATTGAGACTTTGGAAAGTTTTACATACCTTGGTAGCGCAGTTCATAATGATGGCGGGTCCCGTCAAGAAGTCCTACGGCGGATTGGCATAGTCCACGGTGTTAATGGCTCGCTCAGCACGAGTATTTGGTGTTGTCGGTACCTGTGCAGGAGGACAAAGATCGAATCTTCAAGTCGCTTGTGATCCCTGTCTTACTCTATGGTTGTGAGACATGGACACTATATAGCGACTTGAAGAGGCGAATCGATGCCTATGGTAATAAGTGTCTTCGCAGAATCATGGGGTATCGCTAGGATGATTACGTGTCAAATTAGCGATTGGACCGTGAGACTGAATCGTGGCTTATTACCTGCATAGTCCGTCAGCGCCAACTTCGGCTATATGGGCATGTGACACGCTACCCTGAAACCGATCCTTCCCATCGGGTTGTATCTGTAAGAGACAATCCGGCGTGGAGGAGGCTAAGAGGGCGACACAAGGCTCGTGGCTGGGGCAGGTTGATGCTTCCTGTCGAGAGTTGCTTGGTATGGGAAGGGAGCCTGCATGGGGACTCGCGCGTGGTGACCCTTGGGAGTGTCGTCGTATGGTGGGTGAGGCGACGCGCCCCCCGGCGTATGCCCCCAATGATTGATTGATAACCCCACGTAGGCTACTTGAATAAAAAAATTCATTGCACAAAAAAAACCCATACAGGCATACACTATATGATGCCACAATTCCACTGGGTATGGTAAGATTGGCCGCTAAAGAAACAGCAATAAAACAAATAAATACCATAACTTTAAGTTTCGATTGCTGATAAAGTTATTTACAAAAAACAGTATACGAGTTAAGTTAATGATTTTTAAGAGTGAAAAGCACAATGAACGTAGCTGAATATATAACTCCACGTAGAGTGAGGATAGAATGGCAGTGTGAAATAATATTTTTTTCTTTCTTTTTTTACATTTGAACCTATAGCGCCTGTAGGCAGTGGTGACCCAGGGCTCGGATGGTAGGCTCTGGAGGTTCACTTGAGGGCTCTGATGGTTTGGTCCTCGCCCGTGGTGGCGCAGGCAGGATTCTTATAGTGACGCCTGTGATTAGAGGCTCATGCCGACCCCCTGTGTCCTCCGATGCACTCGCAATCGAAGGTAGAGTTGATGGGCAGGGCATGTGGGTGTTCTTAGGCCACTCGACGGTACAGAAAGGTTTTGGCTTTCTTCGGGGATCGAACTCGGATCACCGAGAACGCCAGTCGGAGCAGCTAACCACTCCGCTACCCCTCCCCATTTATTAGTTCTGGCAATTACAGAAACCCTCTCATTTGGTCCTTAATTTTGGTGGAAATTTATAATTAGAAGCTTCTTTTTAAGTGAAACACTATGTACTAGTACTTTCCTTGAGTGTTAAACATGGAAAGCAGAAAAAGAGCCTCACCTAGTTAGCCTCTTTCCCGTCAGGCATTTGCAATCATATCACTTACCTTGTCAGAACAACCTGTATTTGCAGGACAAAACTTTCTCTTTTACATGGTGTTACAGAACATTGTGTTGGCGTTTACCTCACACGTAGAAATTATAGTGGAAGAAAGTAGTCACACACAGGCAGTCTCGTTTGGCCCAGTAGGGATGTTGCTGTCAGTTCTTCCTTTGAATTCCTTTGCAAAAGTAGGAAAAATATTATAACACTTCGTTGCAAGCATTTTTTTTGTTGACGTAGTGAGTAAACGTGGTGTCATTTTCTCTCCCTGTGTGCAGTGGCACGGTGAGGATGGGCGGCACCAAGGTTAAGGAGGACCAGGTGATGCTGGCGGTGGAGCACGTGCAGCAGCGCCACACCTAGGACTGTGGCCTGGCCTGCATCAATATGGTCCTCCCGCCCTCCGCACGAAGGAAGTTTTCATCACAACTTTATGAGATTTGTGAAGAGGAAGGCTTTGGCAAGAGGTGTGAATAAGGGAGAGGCGTTGAGGCCACTGGCTGTCCTGTATGTATGCACTCTTCTTCCTTGATAGAAAGCTCTTTCCTCTGGTTCATTCAAGTGGCTCCAAGTGGGCCTTTGTGGCACAGCACTTATTGAGAGACTCATCAGTACTCATTGATCTGAGACTTAGAGATCCTCTGGGTTGTAAATTTTGAACAAAAGTAAACTAACTACTACTAGGGGGAAAAAAACCATCAAATGAATGAAGAAAAATCATCAAAAATAGAAAACGGCAATAAAGTAAATATTTACCAAAGTTATTGTAAATATCAGTGAATTCGGCATCCATTTGCACTTCCTGTACACAGCTCTACTTCAACATGGCTGACCTTTCCTTTCAGTTTTTTCATGACTCCATCCATAAAACAAATTGAATAGCCATGGTGACATTATATATATATATATATATATCTATAGCATTTCCCAATCCTTACTGGAAAGCTGACCAAGTCATCATCACCATCATCTTTCTGTTTAACATCAGATTTCCCCATAATATCATATAAAGTTAGACGGTCGACGATACGCTTCCAACTATCTTTATCCATTGCCTCAACCTCTTCAATGCCCAATGCTGCCAGATGCTCTTCAACACACCGCCTCCATGTCTTCCTTGGCCTGCCCGGTGGACAGCGACCTGGCACTTTCACTCTAACAGCTCTCCCCAATGCCTCACCATCTTCTCTCCTCTTCACGTGCCCAAACCACCTCAATCACCTTACTCTCAGCACTGTCTGTACTCAGCTCCTTCAATCCACATTTTTTTGTCACCTCTTCACTGGACACTATCTATTACTATCTATTACTATCTCCATGTGATCCCAGTCATATACCTCAACATTCTCCGATCACAACCAACTTCTTTGACAAAGCCCGTGTCTCAGAATCATACAGTAATACTGATCTTATATATGCTTCAAATACTCTTCCTCTGTTTTTCAGTGGAATACTCTTGTTTATCAGCAGTCCGGCTACCTCTCTCCAATTCATCCATGTAGTGCTACCCGTGTTCTTACTGCTCTCTCCACTTCACCCTCGCTATCTAACATGTCACCAAGATAACAAAATTGTTTCACTTCTTCTATTACGTCACCATTCACTTCTATAGATTCTACCTCTTCCTCTTTTGGCGGGCACCCTCAGTTGATTCTTCTTACACACACTGAACAGTAGAAATCTACCACCCTATTCAGGTTTCCTAGTCCCGAACATCTTTCATGGGACCACTTGTCACATCCCTTGCATCGAATAGAGTTTACTTCTACTCCACTACCATACACCCCACAGGGAAGCCTTCCCACTTGAGATTGATGTCATGTATACATAACATGACATCAACAATTCATGTTTAGCAGCCGTCATCTTGGTTAACACAAGACGATAGTCGAAGACAGATAAAAGAAAAATAACATTTACATACAAAGATAGACTAAAATAAAAACCAAGAAATATGAAAATAGA
>JACEEZ010000854.1:91975-99475 GCA_016584305.1 Chionoecetes opilio | reverse complement strand
GGAGAGAGAAAAGGGGAGAGAGGAGAAGGAGAGAGAGAGAGAGGGGAAAAGAAGAGAGAGAGAGGAGAGAGAGAGGAAGAGAGAGAGAAAGAGAGAAAAAGAGAGAGAGAAAAGAGAGAGAGAGGAGAGGAGAGGAGAGAGAAGAGAGAGAGAGAGAGAGAGGAAAAGGAGGAGAGGAGGGAGAGGAAGAGAGAGAGAGAGAGAGGAGAGGAGAGGGGAAAAGGGAGAGAGAGAGAGAGAGAGAGGAGAGGAGGAGAGGAGAGAGAGAGAGAGAGAGAGAGAGAGAGAGAGAGAGAGAGAGAGAGAGAGAGAGAGAGAGGAAAGGGGAGGAGGAAAAGAGAGAGAGAGAGAGGAGAGAAGAAAGAAGAGAAGAAAATGTAAAAATAAACCTACAAAAAACTTTTCCCCTTTTATAAAGATAATGACGGAGAGAGGGAGAGGGGGAAAAACCCCAAAAAACTTTTTTTTTGTGGGGTAACAAAATTTTTTTTTTTGTTTCCAAAGGTTAACCGGGGTTTTTTTTTTTTCCTGGGGCTTGGTGCGTGCGTGCGTGGGGTGCGTGGTGCGTGCGTGCCGGCGTGGGGCGGCTTGGGGCGTGCGTGGGGGCGTGCGTGCGTGCGGGGCGTGCTTTTGCGGCGTGCGGCTTGCGTGCGGGGGCGTGCGTGCGTGCGTCTCTCGTGCGTGCGTGCGTGCGTGCGTGCGTGCTGCGTGCGTGCGGGTGCGGGGTCGTGCGTGCGTGCGGGTGCGTGCGTGCGTGCCCCCGTGGGCGTGCGTGCTGCGTGGTGCGTGCGTGCGTGCGTGCGTGCGTGCGTGGTGCGTGCGTGCGTGCGTGCGTGCGTGCTGCGTGCGGGGCGTGCGTGCGTGCGGCGTTGCGTGCGGTGCGGCGTGCGTGCGTGCGTGCGTGCGGCGTGCGTGCGGGGCGTGGTGCGTGCGTGCGTGCGTGGGCGTTGCGTGCGGCGTGCGTGGTTGCGGCGTGCGTGCGTGCGTGCGTGCGTGGGGCGTGGTGCGGGGTCGGTGGTGCGGGGGCGGCGTGCGGGGCGGCGTGCGGCGTTGCGTGCTGCGTGCGTGCGGTGCGTGGGGGTGGGGGTTTTGTGTGGTGTGGTGTGTGGGGTGTGGGGTGTGTGTGTGTGCACCGTTACGTCCCCCCCCTCGTGGTGAACTGTACTTGTAAAAAAAATAAAAATTCATATAAACCATCAAAATGAGTGTATTTCAAACTTTTTTGTGAAAATGCGCGAAGCGGCCCCGGGGAATACTAGAAAGTATGTATATTAGTATATGGTGTGTAGTAGTAGTATAGTAGTAGTAAGTGGGTAGTAGTAGTAGTTGGGTAGTAATGGTTAGTGTAGTAGTATAGTAGTATATAGAAATGGGTGGTGAAGTAGTAGAATAGTAAGTGTGTAGTAGTAGTATAGTAGTGGGGGGTGGGGTGGGGGTGGTGGTGGTGGTGGTAGTAGAAAAGTAGTAGTATAGTAATAGTAGTAGTAGTGTATAGTAGCAGGGGTGGTGGTGGTGTGGTGGTGATGGGGTATAGTGTGTAGTATATGTAGTATATAGTAGTAGTAGTGGGTGGTGGTGGTGGTGGGGTGGTGGTGGTGGTAGTGGTATGGTAGTAGTATATAGTAATAGAATAGAATGTAATAGTAATAAGAAGTAGTATAGTAGTAGTATAGTATAGTATTTGGGTGGTGGTGGTGGTGGTGGTGTTGGTGGTGGTGGTGGTGGTGGTAGGGGTTGGGTGGGGGTGGTGGTGGTGGTGGTGGTGGGGTGGTGAGAGTAGTAGTAGATAGTGAGTAGAGTATAGTAGTAGTTGGTGGTGGTGGTGGTGGGGGTTGGGGTGGGGTGGTGGGGGTGGTGGTGGTGGTGGTATATTATTTTTATTATTTTTATTTATTATTATTATAAGTAGTAGTATAGTATGGGGGTGGTGGTGGTGGTGGTATTAGTATAGAGTAGTATGTAGTAGTATAGTAGTAGAAGTATAGTTATAGTAGTGTAGTAGTAGTAGTAGTAGTAGTAGTAGTAGTAGTAGTAAGTAGTGTGTGTGTGGTTGGGTGTGGTGGTTTGGTGGTTGGTGGTTTTGGGTGTAATAGTAGTAGTAGTAGTATGTAGAAAGTATAGTAGTAGAGTATAGTAGTAGTAGAAGTATAGTAGTATAGTAGTAGTAGTAGTAGTATGTAGTAGTGTGTGGTGGTGGTGGTGGTAATATACTAGAAAGGGGTAATAGAAAGTAGTGTAGTAGTAGTAGTAGTAGTAGTATAGTAGTAGTAGTAGGTAGTAAAAAGTGCGCTGCTGATAAAGATGACTATAAGATGTACATGATCATTTTACAACTTTCTTTATCATTGTCATTGGTATCCGATAAAATTTTGCCAGGAGAAAAAAACCAAACCCCCCCACAAACAAAAAACTAAAAAAACAAAAAAACAAATCATTTAAGACTTAAAAAAATTCTTTAAAAAAAGGGGGAGCCAAAAGGGGGAAGCAAACCGCCAAAGGGGAAAACCCCACCACACACCCAAAACAAAAACTTTTATTTAAACACCCATTTAATCTTCGTTTTTTTTTTCCCCTTGTTCCCCTTCTTGGGGTTTTCCCCCCGCCTCTTCTCGCCTTCCCGTTCCTCCCCCCTTTTCCCCCCTTCTTCTTCCTTCCTTCTTCCCCCCCCTTTTTCTTTTCTTTTTGGGCCCCTCTCTTCCTCTCCTCTTCTTCCTCTCTTCCTTTCCTCCCCCCCTTATCTCCCCTCTTCCCTTCTCTCTCCCTCTCTCTTCTCTCTCTCCCTCTCTATCTCTTCCTCCCTCTCTCCTTCCTCTTCTCCTCCCTTCCTTCTCCTCTTCTCTCTCTCCCCCCTTTTCTCTCTCTCTCTCCTCTCTCCTCCTCTCCTCTCCTTTTCTCTCTCATCTCCTTCTTTTCCTCTCTCTCTCTCTCTCCTCTCTCTCTCTCCTCTCTCTTCTCCTCCTCTCTCCTCCTCTCTCTCTCTCCTCTTTCTCTCTCTCTCCTCTCTCTCTCTCTCTCTCTTTTCCTCTCCTTCCCTCCCCTTCCTCTCTCTCTCTCCTCTTTTTCTTCTCTTCCCCTCCTTCTCTCCCTCTTCTCCTTTCTCCACTCTCTCCCCTCTCTCCCTTTTTCTCTCTCTCTCTCCTTCTCCTTCCTCTCTTCTCTCTCTCTCTTCTCTCTCCCTTCTCTTCTCTCTCTCCTTCTCTCTCTCTCCCTCCTCTCTTCTCTCTCTCTCTCTTTTTTCCTCTCTCTCTCCCCCTCTCTCCCTTTCTCTCTCTCTTCTCTCTCTCTCTGTCTCTCTCTCTTTTTCTCCTTTTCCCCCTTTTCCCGTCCTCTTCCTCTCTCCTCCCCCTCCCCTCTCTCTTCCTCTCTCTCCTAATGTACTTGGCAAATCGAGGACAAAAAAATCTGCTGAATTGATATACAAAGTTATAGAAAAAAATCTACACAAAAACATAAATAAAAAATTTTTAGGTCTGTGTTTTTTTTTTTTCCCTTTTGGTTTTTTTTTTCCCTTCTTTTTTTTTTTTCCTTCCCTTTATTTTTTTTCTTTTCTTCTCCTTTTTCTTTTTTTCTTTTTTCTTCTTTTTTTTCCCTTTTAAATTTTCTGTCTCTTTAATTTTTTTTTTTTCTCTTTTCCTTTTCCTTTTTCCAAAATTTTTCCTTTCCCTCCTTTTCTTCCCCCTCTTTTTCTCTTCTTTCTTTTCTTCCTTTTTTTCTTTTCCTTTTCCCCCTTTTTTCCTTTTTTTTCTTTTTTCCCCCTTTTTTTCCTCTTTTCTCTTTTCTTTCCCCCTCTTCTTTCTCTCCTCTCTTCTGTTTCTTTTTCTCTCCTTTTTCCCCTTCTTTATTTCTCCTTTTTTTCCCTTTTTTTCTCTTCTTCTTTTGCTTTAGATTTCCCCAAAACCCCCCCTTTTTTTTTTCTNATTTCCCCCAAATCTGCCGATCTCTTCCCCCGCCCCCATGTCTTCCTTGGGCCCTCCCGGTGGACGCGACCTGGCCTTTCACTCAAACAGCTCCCCCCAATGCCTCACCCTTCCCCTTTTCACTCCCAAAACCACCTTAATCCCTTCTTCAGCCTGACTCAGCTCCTTAATCCACATTTTTTTGTCCCTCTTCCTGGACACTTCTATCCCCGTACCCAGTCTATCCCAAATTCCCCATCAAAACCAAACTTCTTTCCCAAAAGCCCAGTCTCAAAACCCATACAGAAATACTGATCTAATATGCTTCAAATTTTTTCCCTTTTTTTTTCAGGGGAAATACTTTGTTTTCACATTTGGGCCTCCCTCTCTCCAATTCATCCTGTAGACTCCCGTGTTCTTACTGCTCTCTCCACTCCCCCCCCTATCTAACATGTCACCAAGATAAAAAAACTGTTTCACTTTTTTCTATTACATCACCATTCACTTCTATAGTTTTTTACCTCTTCCTTTTTTGGGGGGCCCCCTCTTTGATTCTTCTTATACCACTGAAGGCATAAATCTCCACCCTTTCGGTTTCCCGTCCCGAACTTTGCATGGTACCCTTTCAACTTCCTTTTGCTCGAATAGATTTCTCCTACTCCACTCCCATACACCCCACAGGGAAGCCTTCCCACTTGAGATTGATGTCCATGTTCAAACATACATCAAATTCATGTTTCAGTCGTCTCTTTGTCAACAAAACATGGTCGGCCCGAAAAAAGAAAAATAAACTTACATCAAAGATAGACTAAAATTAAACCAAGAAATTTAAAAATTTGAAAGATATAAAAGAACTAGGGGAGATAAAATAGGTTTCCATTTTCATAAACCCAGTTTGCTGTAAAATAAAAAACCCTTTTGTGTTATTACTTCAAAGACGCCTAAAAGGGGGGTTTCAAAATTTCAATTTCCCCCTCCTCCTCCTCCTCCCCCTGACGGGAATTAAAAATTCTAAAAAAATTTTCCGGGTGTTCTGTTGTTTTTGGCAACTAACCCCTCTCTCTCTCTCTCTCTCTCCCCCCCCCCTCTTCTCCTCCCTCTCTCTCTTCCCCTCCCTCTCTCCTCCTCTCTCTTTCCCCTCTCCTCTCTCTCTCCTCTCCTCTCTCTCTTCCCTCTCTCTCTTCCCCCTCTCTCTCCCTCTCTCCCCTCTTCCTCTCTTTTCTTTCTCTCCTTCTCTCTCCTCTCTCTCCTCCCTCTCTCCTCCTCTCCCTCTCTTCCTCTCTCCCCCTCTCTCTCCTCTCTCTCTCCTCTCTCTTCCTTCTCTCTCCCTCTCTCCTCTCTTTTCCCTCTCTCTCTCTCCCTTCTCTCTCTTCCTTTTCTCTCTTCTCTCTCTCCTCTCCTCTCTCCTCTTCTCTCTTCTCTCTCTCTCTCTCCCCCTCTCTCCCCTCTCCTCCCTCTCCTCTCCTCCCTCTCTCTCCTCTCTCTCTCTCTCTCTCTCTCTCTCTCCCTCTTCTTCTCCTCTCCCCTCCCCCTCTCTCCTCTCTCTCTCTCCCTCTCTCCTCTCTCTCTTTTCCCCCCCTCTCTCTCTTCTCTTCTCTCTCTCTTTCCTCTCTCTCTCTCCTCTCTCCTCTCTCCCTTCTCTCTCTCCTCTCTCTTCTCTCTCTCCTCTCTCATCTCTCTCTCCCCCCTTTCTCTCTCTCTCTTCTCTCTTCTCTCTCTCTCCTCTCCCCTTTTCTCTCCTCTCTCCTCTCTCTCTCTCTCTTTTTACGGGTGCGTTTTTTTGGCCCGGTAGGAGGACGAGGTTTCTCCCCTTTTACCTCCCCCCCTCCTCTTCCCCCCTCGTTGTTTTTCCTCCTCCTCCCCCTCCTCTTCCTTTTCTCCCTCTTATTTCCACAAAAACCCCGGCACCACAAGAACAAACGATCTTCACGGGGCCTCCTCCTCCTCCTCCGGGCAAAACCCAAACCCCTCCGCTACCCCCACCACCCCCCCACCACCACTACCGGATTAGGAGTACGTCCCTCCACCCCCGGTTTTACCTACTCCATACGCCAATCCACCACCCCACCCCCGTCGCCCGCTAGCTCCCCCACATTTAAAACCCACCCCCCCCACCACTACGTATATTTTCTCCATCTCTTCTCATCTCATTCCTCTGTAACACACACCACACAACACACCACACACACACACACACCACACACACACACACACACACACACACAGTCACACACACACCACACACAACACACACACACACACACCACACACACACACACAACACACATCACACACACCACTTCTAAAGGGATTATATTTCCCCCCCCCTTTCCCATTTTCTCCCACAATTTCTTCCCCTTTTTCTTCCCATCTCCACCTCCCCTTCTCCTCCTTTAAAACCACATTATTTTTTCTAAAATTCCCACTCCTCTTAACTTGTAAGCGTTCTCACCCCCCCTCCGTTCCCTCCCCCCCCCCTCCCCCCCCTCCCTCCCTTTCCCTCCTTCCTCCCTCACCCACCTCCCTCACCATGTCTCACGTAATCCTTCCTTACCCGGGTTTTCCCACGGGGGAAATGTCGCACTTTGTGCGCTGGAAGTCGGTTTTTAGGGGCCGGGTCCAAGATTACTTCCACAACGCAATTCATTTCGGGAAAAAAATGCGGGTTTGTTTTCCCGCGTCCCGGCATCAACATTTTTTACACTTTACAGTGTACTTCAACCATGAATCTCATTTTTTCCTTGATTCATCTAAAAATAAAATCCCCGTCTAACCGAACAAAATCTGTTTTCCCTAACACCATTTCTGGCTGTAGCTAAAACAAAAATTTTTCGGTATTATTGTTCCCATTCCCAGGGGAAATTGGGATTCAAAGTAAGGTGAAAAATCTACACGATGTTTAAATTTTAAATTTGTTATTTTTAGTCCCCAAAATATCGAAATTCCAAATATTGGGGTGATGGGGAAGGGGTGGGTGGCTTCTGCGTTTTTTTTGAATTTGGCGCGCGAAATTTTTCGGCAACTAGCAATAAAGACCGTCAGCGGTGCTGGGATTTCCGGGAAACAGGCTGAGTTGACTCCCCGGGGGGTCTCTCGCCCATGTTTGCCGACTTTGCCCAGTGTGAACCCCCCTATCTCCCCTCTCTCTCCTCCCCCTCTCTCTCCTCTCCTCTTCCCCCTCTCTCTTCTTCTCTCTTCTCTTTCCCCTCTTCTCTCTCTCTCCCCTCTCCCCTCTCCTCCTCTCTCTCCTTCTCTCTCTCCTCTCTCTCTCTCCTCCTTCTCTCTTTTCTCTTTCTCTCTCTCTCTTTCCCCTCTCTCTTCTCTTTTCTCTCTTCCTTCCTCCCTCCCTCTCTCCCCTCTCTCTCTCTCTCTCTCTCCTCTCCTCTCTCCTCTTCTCTTCTTCTCCTCTCCCTCTCCTCTCTCCCCTCTCTCCTCTCCTCTCTCTTTTCTCTCTCTCCCCCTCTCTCTCTTCTCTCTTCCTCTCTTCCCCTCTCTCTCTCCTCTCTCTCTCTCTCTCTCCCCCTCTCCTCTCTCTCCCCTCCCCTCTCTCCTCTCTCTTTTCCCTTCTCTCTCTCTCTCTCTCTCTCTCTCCCCTGTTTAAATT
>JACEEZ010000854.1:17500-65260 GCA_016584305.1 Chionoecetes opilio | reverse complement strand
TTCCCCCCCCCCCCCCCCTTTGGGTTTGGGGGTTTCCCTTTGGTTTTGGGGGGTTTCCTTTTGGTTCCGGGGGGTTCCTTGGTTCTGGGGTTCCTTGGTTTGGGGGGTTTCCCTTTGGTTTGGGGGTTCCTTTTTGGGGTTCCCTGGGGGGTTCCTGGTTTTCTGGGGGTTTCCTTTGTTTCTGGGGGTTCCTTTGGTTTTCGGGGGGTTTCCCTTGGGTTTCTGGGGGGGTTCCTTTGGGTTTTGGGGGTTCCTTGGTTCGGGGGTTTCCCCTTTTTGGGGGTTTTTCGGGGGGTTTTCCGGGGTTCGGGGCCCCTGGTTCGGGGGTTCCTTGGTTTTGGGGTTCCTTGATTCTGGGGTTTCCTTGGTTCTGGGGGTTCCCTTGGGGGGGGGGGTTTTCCTTTTTTCTGGGGGTTCCTTGGTTCGGGGGGTTCCCTTTGGTTTCGGGGGGTTTCCCTTTGGGTTTTCGGGGGGTTTCCCTTTGGTTCGGGGGGTCCCTTGGGTTTCGGGGCCCCTTGGTTCTGGGGGTTCCTTGGTTCTGGGGGTTCCTTGGTTCGGGTGGTTCCTTGGTTCTGGGGGTTCCTTGGTTCTGGGGGTTCCTTGGTTCGGGGGTTTCCTTGGTTCGGGGGGTTCCTTGGTTCTGGGGGTTCCTTGGTTCTTGGGGTTCCTTGGTTCTGGGGGCCCTTTGGGTTCTGGGGCCCCTTTGGTTCTGGGTTCCTTGGTTGGGGGGTTTCCTTGGTTCGGGGGGTTCCTTTGGTTCGGGGGTTTCCTTTGGGTTTTGGGGGGTTTCCCTTTGGTTCTGGGGTTCCGGTTTTCGGGGTTCCTTGGTTGTGGGGGTTCTTGTTGCGGGGGTTCCTTTGGTTCGGGGGGGTTCCCTTTGTTCGGGGGTTTCCCTTTGGTTGGGGGTTTCCCTTGGTTCGGGGGTTTCCCTTGGTTTTTGGGGTTCCCTTTGGGTTCGGGGGGTTTCCCTTTGGTTGGGGGGGTTCCCTTGGTTCTGGGGTTCCCTGGTTCGGGGGTTTCCTTGGTTCGGGGGGTTCCTTGGTTCTGGGGGTTCCTTGGTTCTTGGGGTTCCTTGGTTCTGGGGGTTCCCTGGTTCGGGGGGTTCCTTGGTTCGGGGGGTTCCTTGGTTCTTGGGGTTCCTTGATTCTTGGGGTTCCTTGATTCTTGGGGTTCCTTGATTCTTGGGGTTCCTTGATTCTTGGGGTTCCTTGATTCTTGGGGTTCCTTGATTCTTGGGGTTCCTTGATTCTTGGGGTTCCCTTATTTTGGGGGTTTCCCTTTGATTTTTGGGGGTTCCTTGTTTTTGGGTCCTTGTTTTTGGGTTTTCCTGATTCTTGGGGTATACTGTAGCGGGTGAGGGCGGGACGGGATAGGGCGGGACGGAGAGTTTCAAGTTTCAAGTTTATTGAGAAAAAGTGGGGAGGGGATTAGTATAGCAGTATATTGACGAAGTACCAGTTTTACAGAATTTTTAATGTCATTACAAATTATAGGATACACTTTGTCCAAGTAAAAATAACAATACTAAATGCATTAACAAGAAAAGAGGGCGATATTTCTATACTAAAAACTATCTAAAAGAAAACACAAAGAGTTACATAGAGGGGAGATGGGGGGAGCAAGTATACAAAAGATACAGAAAAACAGAAAAGAACATAATAACATAAGAAAATAAGGAAGCTACAAGAGGCCGCGAGACCTACACGTGGTAGTTCCTAAAAGAGAAGGACGTTAACATGAATAAGAGCAGTGTGTGTCCTGCTAAACACCTTCCCTGCTGAGGAAGAGGAACAAGCACACTCTGCTATGTGGCCCCGAAATGCAGAAAGTAAACAAACGAAGTAATTTAACTTTACAACTGAGTATTTAAGCAGAAACCTCCCTACTTCTGAAGACTTATAACTCATCACCTTCCTCACACAGCAATGAGGAATTCCTGCCTCACGAGAGACAGACGCAACTCTGCTATGAGGCCCCAAAATGCAGAAAATAAACATACGATCTAATTAAAGATTAAAACAATAAACTCCTCACTGCAGACGACATTACAGGAACTATCACGTGTAGGTCCCACTGTCTCTTGTAGCTTCCTTATCTTTAAGTTCTTATGTTCTTATGACTAATAACTCCTCCTCATCCTCCTCATCACCACCAGGAATGAGAAACTACAACTTTATGAGGTCATCTGCCCTAAAAAAGGAAAACATGACCACACACGTTAACCTCCGCGACACATCTTCACGCAGACGATGTGACCTCAAAAGCAGAGCAAGAAATAAGGCAGAGGCGTCGCTGGGAGGACACGTCACCCGCTCTCTCGCCGCTAATTAGAGCTGCCTGGTGATTAGTGAAGCGTAATAGTAGCTTTACCTTCTGTGTGTGTGTGTGTGTGTGTGTGTGTGTGTGTGTGTGTGTGTGTGTGTGTGGGGTGTGTTTTTGGGTTGTGTGTGGGGTTGTGGGGGTTGTGGGGTTGTGTGTTGGGTGTGGGGGTGTGTGGTGTGTGGGGGTTGTGGTTTTTTGTGTTGTGGGGGTGTGTGTGTGTGTGTGGGGTGTGTGTGTGTGTGTGTTGGTGTGTGTGGTGTGTGTGTGTGTGTGTGTGGGGTGGTGTGGGTGTGTGTGTGTGTGTGTGTGGTGGTGTGGGGTGGTGTGGTGGTGTGTGTGTTGTGTGTGGTGTTTTTGGGTGTGTTGTGGTGTTTGTGGTGTGTGTGTGTGTGGGGTGGGTGTGTTGTGGGTGGTGGTTGTGTGTGTGTGTGTGGGGTGTGTGTGTTGTGTGTTGTGTGTGTGTGTGTGTGTGTGGGTGTGTGTGTGTGTGTGTGGTGTGTGTGGTGTGGTTTGTGTGGTGTGTGTGTTTTTGGTGTTGTGGTGTGTGTGTGGTGTGTGTGGGTGTGTGGTTTGTGTGTGTGTGTGTTGTGTGGTTGTGTGTTGTGGGTGTGTGGGTGTTTGTGTGTGTGGTGTGTGGGGTGTGTGGGTGTGTGTGTGGTGTGTGGTGGTGTGTGTGTGTGTGTGGTTGTGTGTGTGGTGTGTGGGTTGTGGTGTGTGTGTGTGTGGTGTGGGGTGTGGTTGTGTGGGGGTGTTGGGGGTGTGGGTGTGTGGTGTGTGGTGTGTGTGTGTTTTGGTGTAAAGGTGAACCCAAGATACGAAAAACAGTGTATTCTGTTGCGCGGACACTGATTAAAAGGTAATAAAAGTATAAAATACTAAAAATATCGCAACAATACTACTACTATATACTACTAACTTTTTAATACTACACTACACTACTATACCACTACTACACTACTACTATTATCTGCTAATACACTCCCTATACGCAACAGGAACTACCACGCGTAGGTCTCACAGCCTCTTGGAGCTTCCTTATTTTTTTATGTTCTTAACAGCAACAATAAAAACAAGTAAAACCAGTAAGACGCCTTAATCGGCGAGGGACGAGCGACCCCGTGAAACCCCCGCCGCACGTGCGGCGTCCCCGGATTTTGACCTGTGTGACATTGAGGTGTGTGTCTCAAACCACAACCCAAAAACAACTTAGTCGGTACAGCCGTTTTTCAAATACAAATAACGTTGTCTGACACCCCCCCGCGGCACGCGCCCCGCGCCATTGGCCCCCCCAGTGAGACAAAACATGTCAAGTCAAATAGGAATTGAATGGGGCTATCAGATGGCGAAGACCGCTTGTCAATCGGAAGCGGGAATCCAAAGATATAAGCTCCTGAAAAGCGTGACGGTCGGGTCGGGCCGGGCCGGGTCGGCCGCTAAGCGTAACGGTTGGGTCGGGCCGGGTCGGCCGCTTGATTGTGAGAAAAATCGCGTATCCACCGAGGAACTCGCGAGCGCTTCGCGCTCGCTCGTAATCAAAATTCCAAAAAGATTTTCGGACATTAAGGCAATTGGTAACCTACATTCACACCCCAATAACTTTATTACGGAGGGACGAAAACTGATGTTTAAAAAGTTAATAACATTACAGACAGGTAACAAGAACTCCTACCTACTTTTTCTTCTTCTTTAACTTCCTAACTTCTTAACTTCTTAGCTTTCTTAACTAACTTCTCAAATTCCTAACTTCTTTACTTTCTACCGCGATGGTCTCAAGTCCCCCAAGTATCCGGCACTTCCATTGTGTCTGTTTTTTCTTTACATTTTCTGTTTTTTAACGTCTTAACTTAACTTCTTCAATTTCCGAACAGCATGGTTAAGGATGAAAGTATAGCTACGTGCAATGGTGATCGAGCAATATAAAACAATACACTTTTTTTCATATATATACAACATTTGTTTCGTGCACGGTAACCTAGCCTAAGCGTGTTGGTTTGCACTGTCTTCCCACCACCCTCCAGAGACAGGCCAGCACCTCTATGCACAAGGGACGGAGAGGTCATAGCGTGGCACACTTTCCTCTATAATAATTAGCATGCCAAGCGTTGACTCAGGCACTTGAGAATAAGATACTGTAGTTTAGACATTAAGTGTGTGCAAATATTTGTTTTTTTCATTATATATTCAAGGCTAAAATATAAAAAAAGGGGATGAGATTAAGAATGTTTTTTTATAATTATTATCATTAGTAGAAAACAACTTAATTTCGAAAACACATTTGTCTTCAAAATGACTTAATTAATGTGCTTGAAAAAAACCCCTGAGTATTTTACAAATTCTGGAGTTTTTAAAATATACTTATATAAACTTATTATTAAACATACTTTCCCGTAATGAAGATGGAGAGATAAGATAAGATTTTCATCCTATCTAGACACTTTGCAAGTACCAACTACAAGGTTATTGACTATACAGAGAGATATTGATATTGATATTGATATATTTATTTGGCCATGTAGTTTTGTACATATGAACATATTACATGTAGTGATAAAGCCAGGTCCAATAAGCCGAAGCTTTTATAGGACCTGAAAGCTATAATACATAATAACCATGGGCAAGGGACTGGTCAGGCCTTTTTGAAAATATAAACATTTTATGGATATAATATGGAAGTTAACAATAGAAAAACCAATCTTTTTTAAATGCATAAAAAAAAAAATCTTAATAATCATAAAAAAAAAAAAAAAACAATGACATTTATGGTTGTAAAGAGTTTATAAATTTTCATTGTATTTGTCAAGCATGCTTTTATCAAGTTACGTTTGAAAGTTTTTAAGTTTTCATCAGTAATAAAATGTTCTGGTAAGTTGTTCCAGCTTTTAGTTCCTCTTGACAAGATACTCTGTTGTGCATGTGATGTCCTGCACAATGTATACGTAAATCATGTGGTCTTCGGGTTACATTGTAGGGTATGCTCTAAAGCCAAGGTCAAAAGGGTAAAGAGTGTATGGATTTATGTACAAAAGATTGGTTTGAAGGAGTATGATATCTGGAAGCTTTAATAACTTGAAGTCTCGGAAAATACTGATGGTATGGCCCATAACGATTTTTAAAGAACATAACGCGTAACAACTTTTTCTGACTAATAAAGAGGCTGTCAATGGGGGTTTTTATAGGCACCTCCCCATAAAGATGACAATATAAAAGTGTGGATATATTAGGGTAAAATAAACTTATAGTAAACATTTACATTCAAATAGTGCCTTAGTCTGTAAAGTATGCCTGTGTATAACGATATCCTAGATTTCACCATATCAATATGTTCTTTCCATTTAAAACTTACTATCTATAATATCCCTAGAAATTTTAAATTCGAAAACCTCATGTAATGATAGATTATTATCTTTATTTGTGTGTTGTACTGGCTGAGTCATAAGGGGACTGGAAATCATAAAGCAAGTTTTGTTAATATTTAAAGTTAATTTGTTGCTCTTAATCCAATTTGAAACTTTATTTAATTCTTCATTCAATGAAATTGTAATATTTTCAAGATTGTGGCCTTGAATGAAGATTGTGGTATCATCAGCGAAAAGTATGAATTAAGTTTTTATGCTACGAATGATGTATTTATGTATATTAAGAAAAGTACAGGACCAAGAATTGAACCCGGGGTACTCCACATGTGATGTCATTATAAGGAAATGATGTATTATTATATGATGTATATGCTTTCTAGACTTAAATAACTTTTGAACCAGTTTGTGACCCATACCACGTATTCCATAGATGGATAATTTGTGTAATAAGTTTTGTGTGAGAAATTGTGTCAAATACTTTTGTGAGGTCAAAAAAAAACCTGTTATTTGTAGCATTTTATTGTCCAGTGCATTGTAAATGTTCTGACAGATATGGAAAGACTGCTAATTCAGTGGAAAACTGGGACGGAATCCATGTTGATTTGGAGTTAAAAATTGAGTGTTTTGAGAGGTACCCATTAATCTCATCCATTACTTTTTCAAAAAACTTACTAAAGTTTGGCAATATTGAAATTGGTCTAAAATTTTTGCATTAAAGAATTGTCACCTTTTTTGAAAAAAGGGACAATTCGAGCAATTTTCATTCGATTGGAAAGGTACCCTCTTGAAATGATTTTTTTATAATGAATATAGAAATGGTGAAATTATTTCAGAGCATTCTTTTATTATTTTCATATTTATTTCATCATGGCCAGGAGATGTAACTTTCTATTTGCAATTACTGATTTTATTTTAGCTGGTGTTGTAGGTCTAAATAAAAAGAAAAAGGGGGTGGTTCTGGAAGATATATGTTAAAATGGCTCTTGTGTATCTTGAATGTTATTAGCAAGTGTGCTACCTATACTGCTGAAAAGATTATTAAATGACCTAGCCCCATTTGATTACACTGGAAACAAATTTCAAAAAAAATTTATTACTAGAGATGTGTAAAGTGATTTTGACTAATTTGGGTACGCTGATTTCAAAAATCATAACCGTTTTGCGTATCACGTCAGGATTTTTAGTTTCAGAAATACTCCCATTGCCTAGAAGTCAGGATTTCAATGAATTTACAAAAATTCATTTATTCATTTATTTCATCATGAATGCTTCAAAATTATAGAAATTACAGAAAAACTCTACTAGAAGTAATTAAAAAGCTTTAGGCATTTGGCTTTGCGTTTGTGCTGCTCTGTGTTCAGTTTTACGATGCAGGAACCCGCAGAAGTCGCCCATCATGTTCGGGTTGTGCCGCCCTTGTAACGCGTCTCCATGAGTGAAATCTCTTGGTGGAATCGCTCGCCGTGCTCGTCCGAGACAGCTCCAAGTTGTCAGGGAAGAAGTTCAGGTGTGGTGTAGGAAAGGATCTTCAGGGACATCCCGGAGCCAAGTTTCCTGAAGGACTCCAGCAGCTGCTGCACTATTTCTTCATAGTTGTCCGCGCGCTCGTTCCCCAAGAAGTTGTCCGTCACAGCTTTGAAGCTCCTCCACGCTGCCAGCTCTTGGGGTTTAGAAGTTGTCGGAAAAGTTTCGTCCTTCATTACCTCTCGGATTGCGGTCCAACAAAAACACCCGCCTTGATCTTAGCCTCCGACAAGGTGTTGCCAAACTTTCTCCTTCAGGTATAAAAAAACCCCCGCCCATTCAGATCCATTGCCCGTACAAAATTCTTCATCAAGCCCAGCTTTATGTGGAGTGGTGGAAGGAAAATCTTGGCTGGGCGACAAGGGCGACATGCTTCACGTTGTATCGACCAGGTACATGCTCCGTTCCGCTTTTTCCAACATTCTTCGTCCAGTGATTTTGTCGTCTCTGCTATCCCAGAGACAAAGGAAGCACATGTATTTCGTTGTAGCCTGACTGCAGCCCCAACAACAGCGCCACCACTTCAAGTCTCCGCAGATGTGCCAGTTTAAGTCATTGTACTTGATGGAATCAAGCAGCTGCGCATAGTCTCATAGGTCTCTTTCATGCCGAACGCGTGAGCCAGTGGGACTGATGGTTTCTTGTTGCCATTGTGGAGCAAAACAAGCCTTCAAGCTGTTCTTCCCCGAGTCGATGAAGGGGGCGCCAGTCTGCAGGATCGTGATCACACCCCAAATTCTTTCAACAGACCGTTTATGTCACTGCAGAATGTCATCGTGTCTTCCATCTCAAAGAAACTGAGCCATGTCGCTGTGACGTGCTTCTGAACAAGGATATCTGGTGTTAGGTTCAAGTAGATTCCACTGCTGCAGCCTTGATCCAAGCAGCTCTGCCTTCGCCCCTTTGACAGCGAGAGATCTCTTACAAGATCATTTAACTCTCCCTGGTTCAGAAGGTGTGGTTCTTGTTCTTTAGTGTCGGGTTCAAAAGGTTCATCACCATCCTCTTCGCCCCTGACTTACAGTTATGGTTCTGATCAGCTGGACATGTTGGAACGGGGTTCTCGTCATCATGAGGCACAGGTTTACGAGCAGAGACGCAGTCAGCGTATTGATGTGGCCTTTATTCTTCCCGTTTAAGCCGGCGATGCTTGTGCAGCAGAAATAACAATCATGATGATTCTGCGGCTCACGCCATATCATTGGGCACCGCAAATGGAATGCTCGCGCGCTTGCCACCAACCACTGAGTCAAGGCTGATGGCAGCTTGTGCAGCAGATGTGTGGTGCCCAGCTCTTTCCTTGGTTTCCCCCCCCTTACACCCGAAGTAGTGAAAGTAGGCGGCCTTCATTTTCACTGCCGTAGATACACTTTGTGTTGATTTTTTTGGTATACCGAAACCCCAGACATAACAGAAGTTTCTGGATTTATTGGTACAGGAACGTTTTACTCATGTTTAACTGAAAGAAAGAAAGAAACAAAAATTAGTAGTTATATAAGTACGTTATTCGTAGTTACGTAAGAGGTGGTAGGCTGCAGACTGCACTCTAAAGGTCGCTGTCTGTAGCTAGATTGTATAGCGTATTGATTGGGGGCGTGAGTGGTTGTTGCGCGTGGTCTAGTTTGTGTTAAAGAAAGTCGTTTCTCAAGAGCGCGTGACTTTGTTCTGCGCGCAGCCAAGGTCACAAGGCCACAAAATAGACCACGGCCAACCAAACCAATCACCCGCAATCAAACGTATACAATCTAGCTAAGACAGCGACCTTCAAGTGCAGTCTGCAGCCTACCAACCCTTACGAAAAGGCTGTTAAAGACATATGGAATTGAAGCAACATGATGAAAAAGAATAAATAAATTTTTTGAAATTTTATTTCATTAAAAAATCCTGACTTCTAGGCAATGGGGATTTCGAACTCAAAAACCCTGGTATACAGCAAAACGGTTAGTTTTTTGGAAAATCAGCGTCCCCAAATTTAGTCTAAACGCTTTACACATTCCAGTAGCAAACATGTTTTGCCCAGTGTTATCAGTGTTTGTATCCCTTTGACAAGAAAAGAAGGTGTTTCCTAGTTTTTTTTTTCCCAGTAGGTTGTTGATTATGCCCATTTTTTTTTAGGACCCCCGCAGATCGTAAATCGGGTTTTTATAATAATTTTTTTTTGCTGTTTTTTGTTGCCGTCAATTTATTTCTAAAATTTTTAAAAAGTATTTTTATATTTTAAAAGGGCCTTTTTGCAATAGTTTTTGAGTTTTTCCGTTTTTGATCAATTTTTTAATAGGGGGTGAAGATGTTTCCCTTTGATGCTTTTTTTGATTTTTGTTGTTTCAAGGGAAAGGCTTATTGTACAATCTAAAAACCATTCATTTTTTTATCAAAAAGATCATTTACATCACAACCAAGCATTTTATCCATTTAAATTTTTGCTAAGTCATTTTTGAAATCATATTTTTTTTTCAATGCTAGTTTTCTTTTTGTGAAAGTCACGTGTTGGAATATTAAACTATATTGACTATGAAAAAATACTAAAAATGGGGAAATTTATCACAATTGAGTTAAATATTATCCACTTTTTTAAAAATTACAAAATTTTTAGTCCAGATAGATCAATGATTGTGGCCAAATTTCTAGTTACACGTGTTGTTTATTGATTGGGAAAAGAAGTAGTAACTAGGAAAATTTATCAAAATTGAGCATTTTTTCATTATGATTTAAAAATTAATTTAAAGCTCCCTAAATAAATAGGTGTCCTAGAGGTGATAAAGTGGTAATGAATAGTAATAGATGAAATAAAATCAAAAATTTTAGAATTTAAACATATGCCAATAAAAAATTGTAGGGTTTGGGGTAATTTCAAGGAATAATGATTCAATGTGAGAAAATTGCAAAAGAAACTTTCTAATTAGTATTGGCCTAAAAACTTTTTGGAAGATAGATGGCAATACCTCCACCTTGTTATTTTTTATTTTTTGAAAGTAATTATAAACCCTTCGATGGGAAAAAAATTTGACAGAGGGCATCACTGAGGCGGTTCACAAAACCTAAGACATAAAAATTTTCATACTAGTTGCAAAAATACATTGCTAAAAAAAACTATCTTATGAAGAGGAAAAACTACAAATATTAAAAGGTTGTAACTTTAAACCTAAGGGGATCTTTGATATTCTTTAGAGTCATCAAAAAAAGGTAATTACGGGTTTGGTTTATACATGCTGCAATTAAAGGAAATTTGTTGGTTGCATTACCTTGTCAGCAGTTCAAAGGGATTGAAATCATATTATCAAAAATGTTAAAGGGAAATTGTGTTGTACTTTATCTTTAAAAATAAAGAAAGGGAATCTTTATTTTTTCAAACTAGAAAAAGGAAAGGAATCTTGACCAAAAATTTATGGAAAAAATAATTTCAAACTGAATTTAGGTTATTTATCTTATAAAAAGGGTTTTTAACGCCCCTTTCCCGTGGGCGAAATTTTTTTTTCCTGTGGTACCCTGACCCGGGGGGACAGCATCGGGGAAGCCGTCGGTAGAGCCCCCGAGGAACAGGCCCCCTTAGCCGAGCTATCCCCATGGGTCCAGCGAAACAGCTAGCCGGAGGGGCCACTTGCAGGCTCCACAGATAAAGAGGGCCTGGGCGCGGCTAAGGCAGCAGATCCACCATGACGACACGAGAAGCGCCCCCAAACCGTATCCTTTCCCTAGCCCCTTTTGCGACAGGAGGAGGGGGAACAGCGCCACCACCCGTGACGTCAGCAACCACTGTTCGTGGTGTCCGTTTCCCTCGGAAGTGCTTGCCATGTTATTTATTGCGAAAATATTCTTGTTTTTAAATAATTTTTGTGTGGCGAAAGAAGCTACCTGCCTTCCCCTTTGTTTGGTTTTAATAGGGAATTTGCGTCTTTGATTCTTGTGAGGCGGGACAAGGTCTTCTTTTATGTAGAATGTGACCCCCGAAGCTTCGCGAGTTCCTCATGACTGTTTCACGGCACAAAACCTTGTGAAGCGAGAAAGAGGCACGCGGCGATTCGGATGGTTGCCCTACTCGTGTGCTCGTTTAGTGTAACATTTGGGCAGCTGCAATTTTCGGGGGGGGGGTTTTGGTTTTTTTTTGGGGGGGGGGGGGGGGGGAATTATAGATTTTTTCGTCGGTTATAATCTTCTTGAATTTAAAAAACGGCCCTTTCAGTACCTATAGATTTTTGACTTGCTTGAAGATCTTCAGAGATTTTGGAAACAAGTAGTTTGTCGGTTTCGTTTCCTGTTTAAATTGATTCAAGGGTATTCAGGTCAGCCATTTCTTTTGGGAAAATTCCAAATTGTTTTGAAGTCTTGTACAGTGTTTGTAGTAGTTTTTATGTTCACAAACCCCCTTTTTAAAAATTTCCATGGCACCCCCATAGGTTGTTCTTGTGCTGCAGCAGACTTTCAACACAGAAGTATCCTTGTGGGCCCCGTTAGTCGAAAATAGTAATCGGTTGTGAAACAGAGCGACCAAAAACACGCGTCCGTTCGTATGAAGTTCGCTTGTTCCTGAGAGAGAGAGAGAGAGAGAGAGAGAGAGAGGGGAAGAGAGAGAGGGGAGAGGAGGAAAAAGAGAAAGAGAGAGAGAGAGGAGAGAGGAGAGAGAGAGAGGGAGAGAGAGAGGAGAGCGGGGGGAGGGAAAGGGGGAGAAGGGGAGGAGAGAGAAAAGAGAAAGTTCCCACAGGCTCTGGGGCGGGGCCCGTCCTGGGAACTCTACGGGCGACTTCTCCACAGCTCCGCAGTCCGGGTTACGGATGACTGTACTCTTCCTGTCTACCCGCGAAAAACATGGGCGTGTGTGAGAGGTCACAGCAGTGAGGTTTTAACAGGATGGGGTACACGTGGCAGGGAACTTTGCTCCGGAGAAGGGGCACGGAATGGTGGTTTTCGGTCCCCCCCTGCCGGGCCTGCAGTGGGAAGGGAGGGGTGCGGTTTTTTTGGCGTTCCTCTCCCACTCCAGGAAGCCCGTCAAGGTTCTGGGATAGAGGGGACCGAGAGCTAAAGGGTTTTTCGGCCCCCATCAAACACTTGAAAAAAGGCCTCTCACAGGGTCCTGCCCTGCGAAGGGTAGCCCAGATTTCCCGACAGGGGAGGGAAAACTTTGCTCTATAAGGCCCAGATCGGCCCTTTCTTAGAGTACGCCGCCCTTCCCGGGTGTCGTGCGCAGCCTCGCACACTCGGAGGGTGGACAGCATCCAGGTCGACCCTGCGACTGGTGGATGCTGCAGACCCCCCAGACCCCCCGACCCACAGCCCTGTTCGAGCCGGTGATCCCCTCGACTCAGGGAAAAAACCGCAGGGATGTCGCGGCGCTTATGGGATTCCCCAAGGACAGGGCAGGGAAAATGCCAAACCCGGGGGGTTACGACAGCCTCCGAGAGTCGCCAACGGAGCAGAGAACGGTGCTTACCAGGGTGATGCAGTGGAGGTGCCGTTTTTCCCCTGCCAGCCCCGCACCAACCCCCCTTTGGGGCCGGTCTCCAGGATGTGGAAAATTTTTACGGCCGCTGTCCCTCACACCCGGAGATGAAAACACAAAGTGTAAAGTTTTGGGGGCCAATCGGTGGAGGGCTGTTGAAGCCCCCCCCGTGAGGTAGTGATACTTAATGTGACAGCAAAAAGTGCCTCAAACAAACCCTTTTGTGATGCATAAATGTATATAATGTTAGTTTTTAGGTCTTTATATTATGTGAAATTTCCTTTTAAAATAGGTGCACACGACAGTGCACCTTGGGCTTTTGTTTTATGTATGTTAAAAAAAAAAAAAAAAAAAAAAAAGAGAGAGGAGAGGAGGGGGGAAGAGAGAGAGAGAAGAGAGAGGGAGAGAAGGAGGGAGGGGAGAGAGAGAGAGAGAGAGAGAGAGAAGAAGAGAAGAGAGAGAGGAGAGAGGGGGGAGAGAGGAGAGGGAATAAAAAATATGAAATTAGAAAAAGTAACACATAGTATGTTAAGCTAGGGAATAATTACCATTTCCCGTAAAAATCAAAGAAGTTCTCAAAGTCCAGCTGAAGCCCGACTGTAAAACATCAAAATTTAACAAAAAGTTAAAAAAAAAAAAAAAAAAAAAAAAGGGGAAAAAAATGAAGAGAGAGAGAGGAGAGAAGAAGGGAGGAAGAAGAGGGAGAGGGAGGAGAGAGAGGAAGAGAGAGAGAGAAGAGAGAGGAAGGGAAAAGAGAGGAGAGAGGGGAGAAAAGGAGAAGAGGGGAGAAAAGAGAGGAGAGAGAGAGAGAAGAGAGAGAGAGAGGAGGGAAAAAGAGGAAGGAGAAGAGAGAGAGAGGAGAGAGAGAGAGAGAGGGAGCGAGCGAGCGAGCGAGGCGAGCGAGCGAGAGAGAGAGAGAGAGAGAGAGAGGAGGAGAGAGAGAGAGAGAGAGAGAGAAAATAGGGGGAGTGGGTTCTAAACAGCAAGTTATTCAACACTTCGGCAGGGATTAAGAGATCGCGGATATGAATGCACTTAAGGGGAACATTGCAAAAGACCAACGACCTTTCAACCTCTCCCTTGATCCGATAAATACGCTCTGTACTGTTACGAGGGCGGCATTTGTACACAACCATCAGCTGTGAGGGATGATAAAGTATTATGATGAACTAGCAACATTAAACGCCTTGTTCTTAGCATGGTAGAGGAGATGCGAAAACCCTCTTGTTTATGTTTGGTTGAGTAAGTGGTGTGGTGAAAATGTGCCTTGTGGGTGTGAAGAGATTAATTAGGAGCTTAGCGGGCTTAAGACAAAGTGCTGCATCGTGGTTTAAGAAGGATTATAGGAAGGAGGAAGAGGAGGGTTATTTTGGATGGAGTAGTGGCGTGTTTTTGCGGAGAAATAACAAAGATCTTCAATTTCTACAAGATCTCGGTGGATTGACATTGACAAAATTGTATGTTTTTTAAGGCTGTATGATTATAATGCAGATGAAGGAGTGACAGTTTAGGTCAAATAAAGGCTTGGATAAAAATAAATGTGTGATGTTCGGTAAACAAACTACAAACGTTCAGGCTACATCCGGTGTCACTCACCCATGGTCTTTTCCATGCGAGTATCACTGAGGGCCAGGCCCGGTATTTATAATAAGGCTATGGGATTCCCATAAGGTTCGACATAACATAAAGTTGCCCATAAGATCTCTATGTTATGGAGCAAATTTCCGCCATAGCTATGGGTCTAGCGGTTCCTGCTGACACAACTTCACGCTAAACGTAGCATTTACATTACCCTAAAATGTCTCTTAGATCATGAAATAACGCTTGAAATCAGTAAAATATGAGCAGTAAATTATGTGAGAACCTTACGAACTGAAAATAAAGCAATATTAAAGGATTAATTCATATATACGTGTAAATAAGATCCCGTAGAAAAGTTTCACGCGGGGAACGATGTAAACACTTGTCTCTCTCCTCCCTATAAATAATATGTTATATCTCCACAAGTAATGGTAGAAGGGTGACGGAAGGAAACACAACAGGTAAACCACGTAGTACAGAAGGGGAAAGGGGCAAAAGCCAGGGAGGGAGTGATGACCAGGCAGATACGGCAGTATACATATAGCTAGGTAGATATACTGCCGTGGTTCGGACGAGGCCACATTAAATCCAATGACCCCTCTGCTATACGGAGGTAATCTTACCCTTTTTTACGCTGCTGCAAAACTCTATACTCTTACAATCCACTCCGTTCCGCTCGCCTTCCCCTCACTATCCGTGGTTCGGATCCCACGAAAAACTGTAGGTCCCTCCGCTCTACGGAGTCCTTCTTCCCCTGTCCAATCTTTGGTAAAAATAAAGCAAAACAAAAAAAGCACTTTTAATCTCAGACTTCTTTCACTAAATTTTTCACATATTCCTTCCTCCTTATGGTATATGTTGGACGCGGGAGATGAGGTGGAGAATGACGCCAGCCGCCCGTGCGGGGTGCCGTGGCGTTTGGGGGTGTGCGCGCGTACATGGCAGTGACAGAAAAAGCAAAAACTAACCCAAATCAAGACAAGCAACAAAAAACAAAAACAAGATAAGAAGAAAGAAGAGAAGAAGCAAGAAGAACGAAGAAAACAAGTCAAGCCTGAAGAAAGAAAGAGAAGAACAAGAAGATCAAAACAAAAAACAAAAACTGAAGAACCCTGCGGTGGGCGGCGGGGGTGGGCGCGGGGTTGTCTTGGGTGTGTCCGGGGCACCATCTTCCGAGGCCCATGTCCTGCCAAGCCGTCCCAGAGTGGTTTCTGTTTGCTCGTGCGAGATGGGAAAGCGTGTCGTTAGGTCGAGATCGACTCACAACAACAACATACAAACACATACAGCACCTGGGTCAAGCCCCGGAGACTTTTTCTCTTACTAGCCTCCTTTCTCTCACCCATCTATTCTTCTCCCTGTCCCCACTTCCCCATCTCCTGCTTTCTCTTTTATATTCTATTCTATTCTATACTGCCGTATCTGTAGCTACGTATACTGCCGTATCTCTGCCTGGTCATCACTTCCTCCCTGGCTATTGTTTCTTTCTCCTACATGGTTTAACTTGTGTGTATCCTTCCGTCACCCTTCCGCCATTACATTTGGAAATATGATGTTATTTGGTAAATTTCTAGCGCTTGCCCATACTCTCCCCCTTGCCCCAAACAAGCTTGGGGACCTGTGGGAATGCGGGGTTTGAGGGTGGGGACTAAATAATGCGTCGAAAGCACGTATTTTTAGAGTTGTGTAGGAGTCAAAATTACCTATATCTAGGGTAATTTTCCCTAGATACTTCTTTCCGGAAGTAGTATCTCTACTACGTGCTGAAGCTGAAATGATAGCCCTCCAGAAGGTAGATATGACTGCGTAGGTAAAACAAATCTTTACCTTAATTTCTGCCAAAAACAAGAGCTAAATTTATTATAAACATCAATACTAAATAGAAAATAATAATGCCTTCGAAAAATGTTGTCAAATAAACAATGAAAACCCTTTATTCATCCTTTTCATCTATGTAGAAGTGGAACTGTCGTCGAAAATTTCCGTTGGCGAGAATTCTCGATTGTTGTCTCGCACATAATTTGGGTACACGAGAGTATTACCATGGACGGCCTTGAGCAAGCATTTTCCCTGTCCACTCCAGCTGCTGGCAGCATGGTCATCACTGCAGCAGCTGCACTACTCAGTGCCTGCTGCATCTTGCCAGTGGCGAGGAAACAATCATAAAGTTATTATAATTTTAATTCCCGCTGTCAGTGTATGGTTCCTTTTTTATTTACTCTGGAGGAATGCATTTACGAGAGTGACATACATAATTCCCTCATGGTTCAGCCGATACCTCTTGACAAGTTCTTCGTCATTCAATTAGCCGAGAACGTCTCTTCTGGCACGAAAATGCCTGAGTTGGCGCTGGCGGAAGAGTTGTTTTGCTGCCATGTTGACGGCTTATGTCAACATAAGGATCCTTATGGGACCTCCGGACATCCCCTAGCGCTTATGGGCAACTTTATGGGAAAACACGAGCACTAATGGAATTTTCGGTGATTTATGGCGAGCTTCGCCATTTTATCTGCTTATGGGAAACCCATAAGCTATTATAAATACGGGCCCAGATTGTTAAATGTCACCTTTCCCAGGATCAGCAGACTATATGTAGTCTATTAATCCTGACCTTTCCCTTCCCATGACGGGACCGCACGACGAGTTCTCTGCGCTACACGGGAAGCCAGGGTAACGTTGAATCCTTCCGCGTCTTTTCCCTTCATGTAGTCCCGTCACGGTAAGGTTGGTATGCTGGAAGGAGTACTATGCCACGTCTGTGCTGTGCAACAATGTATTTCCTTCAGAAAAATCAGTGAAACTGGGTTGGGAAATAATAGTGTCTCAAAATCCAGGGAAGTGAGTCGTGACTGAATTAATACGAAAGTACGAAAACATGTGTGCCCTGCCCCGCCCCGCTCCGGCCCGCATTTGCCAGCGCGCCTGAATGATCTACTGAAACGATGCTTGCTACAAAGACTAGAAAATGGGAAAGATTACTGGACCAAAACAGTCAACAGTTATTTAAAAGAGCTTAATACCAACATATACCAACTTTGTATGGAAACACAACAATAAATAACTGACAAATTAAAAGAACATGATACCAAGAAATGGAAAGCAGAACTATTTGAAAAAGAGACACTTTTTACAGAACATACAAAACACACATAAAAGAAATAGACTTTTATGATAATGATGAATCCACTACAATTTTGATAAGATGCAGAAGCAACACACTGAAACTAAACTACAGGAACAGACACACAAACGGGAACACAACATGCACGACATGTAAAGCCGGCCACACACACACCGGCGCGGCCTGTCCGGCCGACAAAATGTGGCGGGGCATAGTTCGCCGGACGAGACCCACACACACACCGGCCGCCTCATGAAATATACAGTACACGTCGGACCACCGTGGTGACAACATGAATCCGCTGTCCGAAAATGACTTGCTGGTGATGGCTGCATGTGCAGCCATATATAATACCTATATATAATACGTCATACTATATATAATCCGTCATATATAATACCTATATTATCATAAATACAATTATTACTGGTACAATTAGTCATTATCTGGCCAAGCGAGGGGCGGGCCGCGCCGGAAGGCACCCACACACACGCAGGCGGCAGGCCGCGCCGGACGGAATTTTCAAGCGCCGACTGATTTTCATCCGGCCGCTGCGACAGGCCCCGCCGGATGAAAAACACCCCCACACACACACCGGCCGCCTCTAGCCACGCCCCTTTTCGTCGGCCGGACAGGCCGCGCCGGTGTGTGTGTGGCCGGCTTAACACTGGACAGGATGAAACTTTAGAACACTTCCTATTACGTACACTGCGAGGAATATAAAGACATCAGGAAAAACTTGAACTTTCTACAAGACAACACACTGACAAATGATGTAAAACTTGCAACATTTTTACTCCTAGCAGATGAACAGGATGCAGATGTGAAGAAACAAACTTTGTTACTGATGTGGAAAACAAGGAAACAGCAAGAACATTGATTAGCAAGAAAACCAAGACATTTCAAAATAACATTTACAAGTATAAGCACAAAACGGGGTGATCAAGCAACAAACACCACAACACTTCAAGAATCAGAATAAAATCACCGATACCAAGGTGTTACCCCCACACTTCATCGACTTCATCGACTGCCAGACGCCGCGTGCACCGCTCTGCCGAGCCCGCCCGTGTCTCCCGGTGAGATTTCAAACCACTCTTTTTATTACGCACAAAGGATAATTTCGTCTATTAACAAGTAAAAAGTAACACAAAGTCACTGAAATGTCTCTATCTTATCCAATAATGGGATGAAAAGTACAGAGGAGATCAGCGCCCGCGAAGGGAATGGTGAAGACATGATGGTCTGTGCGATGTCTTCGTTTCTTTACCTTCACCGCGGTGCGACGATATCCGTCGCGGCTCAAAACAGTTTGACGGTACCAAATTACGTGACGAAGACATTCTTCCCCGACGAGAACATTTGACAATCTGGCAATCATGAGGGCCAGATTGTCAAATCTGTTTCATCATCAGTTTCATCAGTCATCAGTTTCACCCTCCCGGAGCGAGCTTGGAGCTCATTATGACCGATCTTAGGGTAATGCTAGGACCTCACACACTATAGACACACCCACATCCCATTGCTCAAGGGCGACAGTAACCGCCCGAATTTCTCAGTGAAAAGTTCCCGGTGTGTGTGTGTGAGAGAGAGAGAGAGAGAGAGAGAGAGAGAGAGAGAGAGAGAGAGAGAGAGAGAGAGAGAGAGAGAGGAGAGCGAGAGCGAGAGAGAGAGAGAGAGAGAGAGAGAGAGAGAGAGAGAGAGAGAGAGAGAGAGAGAGAGAGAGAGAGAAAAAAAAAAAACTCCACACATAATAATAGTTTAGTTATCCCCTTCTTCCTCTGTGTTGTTACCAGCGTTTTCTCTTCTGGGCACGCCTTTTAAGGGGAAACACAACAGTAGTCACTTCAGTACTCTCTTGCCTTTGTACGTACGTGTGTGTGTGTGTATGTGTGTGTTATTGGATTTTACAGCCATGCCTTTGCTCTATGCGAGTCAAGACATTGCGGACATTTATGGCATAAATAGCCAGACGATGACTAGTCCCAGTCCCCGACCCAGACCAGGTGGCGGGAAGAACCACTGTTTACATACACAATGGCGTCTACGCAGACCAGCTTGGGCAAATATTTCAAGACCAAGAAGAGTGCCCGGGCCGCCCATCCTCTCAAGGGATCCATCAAGGTAATACATAGGACTTGAGGCACCTGTAGGACCTAGTGAATCAAAGATAGCGGCGTTGGAAAGCGGTAATTGGGAGAGTTAAAAAGCACCACCAAAAGCTTGTTTACGAACCTGGGTAAATGTGCAGTTTTAACCAATACTCCCTATTGACCGATACTCTCCTGCCATAACAGAGGGAGCTGCGGCCCCCAGACCCCCCTGCTAGTTCACTGATCTAACATGGGCATTGATTACGTAACTTAAACTCATTGGGGGGGGGGGGGGGGGGGTGTTCGCCTCCCCAGACCCCCCTTGTGTTATTTTTCATTTGTATAAGTGCAGTTTAAACCAATACACAATCGGTGATTTTAAGTATCCTGAACGTTTTGTTCTCATCATAAGGAGTATTTTTTACTTACTCCTACAACAGCTGGCGGAAATGAAAAACTAACACAAGGTAGCTATGTGGGAAAAAAATTCAAAATTGTTAAATGCTATTGCAAGAGGTATCAGTGGAAAGGTCTTGAAACAAACTTTCCAATGACACCAAGATGACCCTCCTAGGACCTAAAATAAGAAAGTTACATCAAATAGAAGTTCGCCTTTTGGGCATATTTTTGTCTTATAAAACAATAGGATTATTGTGACCGATAAAAATTTGGCATCATGAACACTCATGGTTAGGTTAGGTTAGGTTAGGTTAGGTTAGGTTAGGTTTCATTAAAACATAAGGTTAGGTTAGGTTTCATTTTTTTTTTTTTTTTTTTTTTTTTTTATATATTATTTTTTGGTTTGCGCAAAATAAAACTAGCACCATTAGAACAAGCACCTATTGTAGGCCAAGAAAAAGTAGTTGGTGTCTCTGAAAACGAACGTGAAACTCTCCTCCATAATTACCAAACAAACAAACAGAACGAACGAACAACGAAATGAAAAACAGTGCATTGACATCGATTACAGATAGCCTGATAAAATTGTTGCTACTCGATAAAAACTTATCAAATTCGACATATAGACGGACAAATAACTAAAGAAACTTATTTTATTAGTTTCAAGATTAATTTCACTCGCCTTCAGCAAAATTGACGAGCGTTTTGGCGACCTGTCACGAAACACATCTCCATTTCCGCGGAATTTACGTGATTTCATTAATGTTCCGAGAATTTTCGAGAATTGTTTCTGCAACGAGTTGAGGGGTCAATGTGTGTACTACGTCATCAAATCATGTGTAAGCTCGTGCAATCACAAGAAAACACACAAAAAACTGATTTCTTAGGGGGTTCACAACACAACTTTTGCGCTAAATTTTGCCAATTTCGATGAAAAGAAAACGGGGCCGAGCTGAAATGTTGACAAAGTTGTCAAGCGTGAAATCGGAGAATATGCACATACCTACACAAGGGGGGTCTGAAGGGGCGAAACCCCCCCAGCGAGGTTAGGTTACGTAATCAATGCCCGGGTTAGGTTAGTTAACTAGTAGGGGGTCTGGGGGGCCCCAGTTAGGTCCGGAAAGTATTGGTCAATAGGGAGTATTGGATGAAACTATATTTACCCATTTCCGACGGCTGTTGTAGGGGTTAGAAATACTCCTTATGATGAGAACGAAACGTTCAGGATAGTTAAAATCACCGATCGTGTATTGGTTGTAACTGCACTTATATCCGAACGTGTTTATAATTATTTAAAAAAAAAAAAAAAATCATCGTAATTAAGGTATTACAGTATATGCCTGTAAAGGTATCCGTTCATTTCGCCCACATGTCAGTTCGTCCACACCAAAAGGTCCTTTCGCCCAAAGTCAGTTCGCCCACTCGGTGGAGTCATTTCGCCCACATTAGATAACTCCTTTACTGTGCAACGCCAAGTTAGAGTTGGCGTCAAATGTAGGTTGGGGGTTGTAGTAAGTTCACTAAGTGGCTCGAGCGGTTAATTGGGATCATGGGATAATTATTATGTCCATCTTTTTCTTCTTTTATTACAAAAGATAGAAATCTCCAAAATGTACAAAGTCAGAATTATCAAATAAGTTCTCAGTCACACTCTCTCTGTCGTTTCTAAGTACAGTCACTTCTCTCTGAATGCTTAGCGCTTGCCCAAAGATTTGTCGTCTGTATTTTACAAGAGTTCGCTCCCAACTGCGGGACAATTCCATAGCTCGACTTGGCCTGGGGTGTGAAGACCACGTCACAGTGTTCTTCGCAAGTCTGTACGCACAAATAATGAAGGGTGGCACAACCGATTAAATAAGCGTGCAGCAGGTAGAAGTAGCCTCCAATTCTATCTTTTGGTAAGCCTTCTGCATAAAGAGGCTAAATTAACATAATTATGTTAGATATAATAACACAGATAAGGCTGGTGTCGGAAAGAAAGCTCCGAAGGATCCAACGAAGACGATACAGGGAACTGCAAAATAAATAGTTCATTCTTTGGGATGAATATATGAGGGGTGAGAGATCCTCATTACAACTTCTCTTAAAGGCTTGCTCATATTTAAATGGACCAGTAAACTGATAATAATTTTAATTACATGCATTTTACATGAATGCTCACTGGGTTTTTTATTTTACTTTTAGAATTATGACATTAGTTTTCATACATTTTATTCTTTGTATGTTTCTCTTGGGTTTTAATAAAGGTTTTACTACATGATTTGTGCATTGTTGAATAATACTTGTGGGCGAACCAACTTTAGTGTGGCCGAACTGACTCTTTGAGTGTGGGCGAACTGACTTGTGGGCGAAATGACCGTAAACCGCCTATAAGTGTTTATGGTGCAGCATCCCAACTCAACACAAGATAAGGTTAAGCATATTACAAGGTTTACGAAAATACAATAGATATTTAAGACTCCTTCACACCTGTTTAACTTTTTCCATACGAATCAAGAATAGGAGTTGAAGGAAGATACACCAGGAATAATGTATAGTTATTATTAAGGATATATGGGCGCTCTCAGCAGGGACCTGGCACTCTACCGTTAGGCATTACTACGTATCAGTACATCCTCCAGGTAATAAATCCTTACCTAATTCATTGTGAGGACCTCGACCTGAGTATTTTCATGTTTGAGCTGGCTCGGCAAATTAACAATTCGATTTTCGAAAGCGAATAATTAGGTTAGCAGGTTACAAAAGGTTTGATGAGATGTAGTCATGGCCGACAGACAGATAGGGAAGCGACAGACAGTGGAGCTCAGGGGATTGGAAGCTAACCTGCCTGCTTTAGTTACCACAGCACTAACATGGCTGTGGAAGGGTAACTTTGCGTCTACCATAACATTCAGGGTATTATTCCAGATGAACACTGAATGCACTTTGGTGGACAAAACTTTTTTTTTCTGGTGAGTTTTGGTGTGTTTTGAATGAATCTGCTAACCGTTTCCGTTGCAAATCTTTTTTTTTTTTTTTTTTTTATAAAGTTAGGTATAGGTTAGGTTAGGTATATTTTCGGTTAGGTTCAATTTGTTTTTTTGTCATTTTTGTTGCAAATCACACAAAAAAGTGATTTGCGACAGAAACGGTTAGCAGATTAATTCAAAACTTACCAGAAAAAAATAGTTTCGTCCACCAAAGGAGTTCGGTGTTCATCTGGAAATTTACCCATTCAGGTCTTTACCATAGGTGGAATAAGGGATTGGATGGTTACCAATACAGCATTGGCCAAAAAATACATAAATCATCAGGCCACTTCCTAACAATAAAATACTGGTGACATACTCAACAATTATGAATGTGAATTGTGACCTTATTCAGTACTCATAACAGCTACATATCATGCGCAGGCAGCTAAATAAAACATGCATCGATATAAGACTTCATACAACATGATATGACAAGCCCACAGTATATCATGATCATCTTTTTTTCTTTTTTTTCTACATCGCAAAGGACTGGCCAGTGGCAAAAAGAAAAGAAGTAACAAAAAGTCTGCTTAGTTGCCAGTTCCTATAAAGGCAGTAAGAGAATATAGAAAGGGGGGGTGGACCAATTTAGTTCGGGTAACAGTAATAAGTCATCTACAGTCATAAGTCAATACCATGATGTAGGTACAGGACACAGCATCCAAGTCCTCTGATGAATGACAAGGACGTGACATTTTCAGAGCGATGGCAGGGAAAACAAAACTCTTCTGACACAAGTCCCTAATGTCCTTAAAGAGGAGGAGCAGGCTGTAAAGACCCCACCCGTGACCCCCAAGAGGAAGTGGGAGAATGACGAGCAGACAAAGAGGAAGAGGAGGAGGGAGGCGGAGGAGGAGGATGACGCCACACAGAGGACCCCCAGAACACCCAGGACCCCCAAGAACCGGGTCTCCCAAGCGCCACAGACAACGCCACGCTCTGCCAGGAAGAGGCTCATTATGACGCCACAGGAGGAGGAAGGGACCAAGGAGGTGAGTGGTATTCATAGTCACTCTGGTTCACCATAAAAAATATTCACATAAGATATTCAGAATTGATATTTTTCCAGCTGGGATGGTCAAGTTCATATGTTGTAAAAAGTAATTGTCATATGAAACCACAGAACTTCATCCTGTTCGTGACTTTTTGTTAATGAAGGTGTAAGTAACGTTTATAAGAAGTAGGCTAAGTAAGTAAGAATGTTTGTAAATGAAGATAGTGTTGAATTATAATTAAGAGGACAAATGTGGACTGAAGCAAGTGTTGAAGAGGATAACCTTATTGTTTTCTGTTACTATTTATGTTATTAAGGCCATTGATGAATTGTTTTAATGATATGTTAATTTGCAGACTGATAAGAACTTTGCTGGATCGCCATCAAAACAACTGAAGATGGACCGTGCTGTAAGTATGCATGTGTGTTCTGTTGCCTTGGTTGTGATGTGAATTGTTATGAAAGAGAGAGTTAGGTGAAAATATTTGTGAACTATTCTGTATTAATTTTGGCACGGACACTCACGATAGCAGTCCCGGCAACTCCACTTTCCCCGGCGGGCTGGGTAGCTCTAGATGATGATAAAACATACTTGTCATATTTAGTAGTCAACATAATGTTCGCCGATATCAAGTATCTCAGCTACCCAGCCTGCCGAGGAGAGTGGAGTAGCCTTTATAATGAAGCTTAACCCCTTCACGCTCAGATCTTCCCTTTGCTAAATAAAATTGTCTGTTGTTAGCCATAAAATTACGAAAACTAACTGAATATACCAAATTAGTTAGTCGACAAGGATACTAAACAGGTCATAACTATAAAATATTGCTTATATTCACTAAAAATCGTCTAATGGCACCCAAATAACAAGGGAAATTATGTTATGGGTCTCAAAGGGTTAACATGAAGGGATGGTTAATGATCAATGGTCTTCCCCACCCCCAGAAACTGACGACCCAGGAGGTGAAGGAGATGCTGGGCAAGTGTGGCAGGATGGACGAGCTGCGGGCCCGGCTGCTCAAGGTCAACCAGTGCTCGGAGAAACTGCGCCAATTTAGAGAGAGGAAAATTTCTGGCTCCGAGTCTCCCAGTATTCTCTCGCCCAGGAAGGCTGAACATGGCATCCCCTTGCAAAAATTTTCATCGATAGAAATTGAAATACCCATCAGGTAAGATACGTGTACGAATGATGTGATGCAGTAAGAACAGTTACTTGGTTCATGATTATTTTGTGAAGACTTGAACCAAAGGATACAACAAGAATAGTTTTCGATTAGGTGAAATAATTTTGATGGTTCAAGAGAAACTGATCACCAGCTGCAAGGTTTAATTTTCACAAGTACTACAAACCACCTCTGCCCTGTATTAACAAAGCCTTTCCTCTCTGTCAATAGTCCAAGGAAAACCCCCAAGTCCCCCATCAATACCCCTAACTTCTGTACTGTCTTTTGTACAAAGCGGTTCTTCTCTGTTACTAGTCCAAGGAAAACACCCATCAAGCATCACCTCTGCCCTGTATTAACAAAGGCATTCTTCTCTATTAACAGTCCGAGGAAAGCCCCCATGACCCCCATCAAGTCCCCCATCAAGCCCCCGGCCTACGAGCGCTACCAGCACCTGGTGGGGAAGCCCGACGAGGAGCTGGCGCTGCCCTTCAAGTACTGGCTGGTGAAGGAAGTGTTCCGCGCCGTGGACACCGTGGTCTCCATGCTGCACAACAGACAGGAGCTGATCACCTACTCCAAGCTCAAGCCCGCTGTGCAGCAGATGTTGAGCAGGTAGGGAAGGGTGCGGGAGCAGATGTTGAGCAGGTAGGGAAGGGTGCGGGAGCAGATGTTGAGCAGGTAGGGAAGGGTGCGGGGGCAGATGTTGAGCAGGTAGGGAAGGGTGCGGGGGCAGATGTTGAGCAGGTAGGGAAGGGTGCGGGGGCAGATGTTGAGCAGGTAGGGAAGGGTGCGGGAGCAGATGTTGAGCAGGTAGGGAAGGGTGCAGGAGCAGATGTTGAGCAGGTAGGGAAGGGTGCGGGAGCAGATGTTGAGCAGGTAGGGAAGGGTGAGGGATGAATGGATGGAATAGGAGGATGGAGGGGTAGGATGAATGTAGGGAAGGGAGAGGGGTAGGGTAGGAACAGTGTACATCAGCAGTGGCGGGTGTGTTGCTTGGTTCACCCTCACAGTCCTGTCTCAAAGGTTCCATGACAGGCACCTTCCATGTTCACATGGTATATTTTAGTTTTCTTCGACTGTGTGTGCTACATTTTTTACATCACAAAGGACTGGCCAAAAATGGGTATGGGTATGGCACATTGACTTAGGTACTGCAGTGATGGTAGTGACTGGGATCTTTCCACAGAACCTTCAGTGAACACTACCTGGGGCAGATCAAGTCCGTGTTCCCTCTGGCCTACTTCTTCAAGCAGGAGTCCATCAAGAACGGCATCAGTACAGGCACAGGTGGAGGTAGGGCGAAGCTGTCATGGGCTGCAGGGAGGCCAGCCCCTCAGTACATAGTTGTGGGATGCAAATATTTCATTCATAATAGTTTCATGGACTCCTCATTCAAGAGTATTTCCATAATTACTGAGCATGTTCGGTTGTCAATATTCTTGGCTTTTGATTAATGTATTCATGTATAATTTCCATTTTTCAGTAGGCAAGAATGCTTATCACCTAACAGTCAAGGCCAACTTGGAATATAAGCCGCCTGCTGCTCAGAATCTGTCCATGCTGTTTGGCAGTTCCTCAGCGCCTCAGACCCCCAAGGTAAGGCCTCTGCCATGTGCCTTGCCTTACGTCCTTCCATTTCTTGTAACCACCACTACACCCATGAGCCTTCCATGTCTTGTAACCACCACTACATCCATGAGCCTTCCATGTCTTGTAACCACCACTACACCCATGAGCCTTCCATGTCTTGTAACCACCACTACATCCATGAGCCTTCCATGTCTTGTAACCACCACTACACCCATGAGCCTTCCATGTCTTGTAACCACCACTACATCCATGAGCCTTCCATGTCTTGTAACCACCACTACATCCATGAGCCTTCCATGTCTTGTAACCACCACTACATCCATGAGCCTTCCATTTCTTGTAACCACCACTACACCCATGAGCCTTCCATGTCTTGTAACCACCACTACATCCATGAGCCTTCCATGTCTTGTAACCACCACTACATATAGGAGTGATACATTTATACGATTCCTTTCACCTTATTTTCATTGGACTTACCCCTTCGCGCCCAGATCTTTCTTTTGCTATATAAAATTGTATGTTGTCGAGCCATAAAATTACGAAAAGTAACCCAATATACCAAATTAGTTAGTCGACAAGGATACTAAAGAGGTCATATTAATAAAACATTGCTTTTAGTCACTAAAAATCATCTAATGGTACCCAAATTACAATGGAATTTACGCTCTGGGTCTCAAGGGGTTAAGGCTTTGTGCTTGCATGCATCAGCTGGCGTCATGGTAGTGGTGGCAGCTCAGCATTACACACAGACATCAGTAGATTGATAGATATTTTATTGTCCTCAAAAATTCATAAAAAAAATTACATATACCAAATCACTCATGAACCATAAATTTACTCTGATCAGTAATTAACAAAAGTATCAAGTGTCTATAGAAATTTTTATATAGGAAACTTTGTGGCGTCCTAGTATTATTTTCAAATTAAAATTGTACTTCCATGTAATATATATTTGCATTTCCTATCAGTACAGGTTTCCACTGATCAGTAAACCCTATTGCTCCTCTCTCCCTCCACAGTACCGCAAGATGGACTCCGTGGTGATGGTGGAGCGGCGGAACATCTTCCACAACCGCCTCATTGAACAGGTCAAGGAATACCACGAACAGTTCCTCCAGGTAAGCCAGGAGCCTTTTACCTCCAGAGCTCTTTTGTTTCTTTTCTTATTTTTCCCGCACTGTCCAATGACTGTTGCCTTGATTGTGTGGGACAGTGCAATTGTTACTGATATTCTTTGGTATAAAGATCAACATTTAACTGCCTTGAAAAGTAAGCATAAACGTATGCCGAATTTACTGGGTGATGCATCAAGACTCATGACTATTATGCTCTCAAAGTGAAAGCCTAATTTTACCAGATGTTTCACCAAGACTTATGAAATGCATGCTCTCATAATGAAAATGTGCCATATGACCTCTGATGTCTGGCACATTCCCCTTTTTTGACATTAAATCAATCAATCATACTGAAAAATGAAAGTTTAAGTCATGTTTCTCACCCCTCCCCTTCCCTTCCCTCAGTCCCTGGAGCCTCCCATCTCCAGTGCCGGCATGGACATCAAGAGGTGGCACCCAGAGTTCCCCCTGGAGGAGGTGCCGGAGGTGGAGGCGGCGGCCATCCCCCAGCCCCCCCATGTGGACAAACTGGACACCGCCAGGGATGTGTTGGGTGAGCACACAAGATCCTTACTGACTATGCTCCTCCTTCCTATAGTATTTTTTTTTTTTCCAAGGCGAAAATTCCATTCTATTTTAAGGTCTCGTGGTTAAAGTTATGCCTCTATTTACCCGATAATATGGTTAACTATGATAGAATACAACTGAAATTAAAAAGAATCGTACTATTCCCTTCTCCTGGCATCAAATATCAGTCAGTAAGCAGCAAGGGGTCAGGATTTTTCACTTCGTTAAAAAAAACAGTATATGTAGTTACTATTTAAAGTTGCAATATATCCTAATTACTGCTGTGTTTACAATTGCTGCATATGAAGGATGGCTGAATTAATTGACCATAGGTATATAAGGAAACAGATACATAGAGATAGTTGGAGCATATCATCGGCCATCTAACCTCAAAAGATATCATGGGAAAATCTTACGTTAAACAGAAAGAAGAAGATGTGTGTGTGCTTTCCTAATTCCCAAGATGCAAATAAAAGTAATTCATGTATTTTCTTATGTTACAGAGAAAGCCCAGGCGTTGATATCAGCCAATCACAGGATGGAGCAAGCGGTGTTAGACGCAGCCTCCAAGGTCCCCCCCATGCCCGAGTCCACCCCAGCACCCGCTCCAGAGACCCCCGTCCAGCCAGTCAGTGTCTGTGCTGCACTCAGGGGCATCTCAAGCTCTTTGCTGGAGAAGGTGTGTTACCGTATTAACATTTTGTGCTTGTCTGCGGTTGGTAATGTATTGTAGCTGATCCAAATAGCTTTCACATCTACCAAAAGATTCTAGTGTTGATCAAGAGTATAATTTCCCACCACCAGGGGCATAGTTAGGCCTGGGCATTGGGGAGCTACAGCCCCGAATGTTTTATGAATAGCCCCGGATCTCAAATACCTTTTTTTATCTATTTTATTTATAATTATATTTTTTTATCTCACAAAAATAAGATAAGCTCTGACTGGGGCCAACATAAAATTATAGTAAAAAACAAGATATTTGGTTAAATGTTACTTAGCGTAGATGGCCAGGGGCGTATTTAGGATCTTGAAACATTGGGGGCTTAGCCCAGCCAAGAGATCTTTAAATTGTTACAGGATAATTTTCAATATATTTATGAGTATAATTAATATAAGAATATAAAAAAATGCACTTCAAACAAAATGCACTTCGAAAAATATGCATTTCACAGAAAAGATGTGCGTCCCTGACCCTGGGAGAATGCCTCCCACACTGCCAGAAATAGTCAGTGATAAACTAGTGAGAGTGGTGACGAGTGAGGCGGAACTTGACTCCCAGGGTCAGGGACGCACATCTTTTCTGTGAAGTGCATTTTTTCGAAGTGTATTTTTTTGAGTGCATTTTTTTTGAAGTGCATTTTTTCGAAGTGCATTTTTTCGAAGTGCATTTTTTCGAAGTGCATTTTTTCGAAGTGTATTTTTTCGAAGTGTATTTTTTCGAAGTGCATTTTTTTCGAAGTGCATTCTATTCGAAGTGCAATTTTTTTATATTCTTATATTCTTATATTCATTACACTAATAAATAAATTGAAAATTATCCTGTAAAAATTTAAAGATCTCTTGGCTGGGCTAAGCCCCCAATGTTTCAAGACCCTAAATACGCCCCTGGCCACCACAGTTGTATTCATCTTCATTTAACTAGAGTTGTCTGCTATGATGTATGCCTGAGGACTAGAAGGATACTAATGATGATAATATAATTTTTTTTCACCCGAAGGCATACAGTAAAAACAGCAACAACAACATAATATACAATATACAATGTCAGTATGGCTTGTTGAAATGTGCGATTATGAGTAAAGCCATATTTCAATCCATCCTTGAACATTAACAATGATCCGGATATCGTGTGGGAGAGTAGACGTCCGAGTGCTGAACTGTACGTGTGTGTGTGTGTTCTTCAGGTTCGAGCGCGCGAGGCAGCCAAGCGTGCGAGGGAGATGACGCGCAGCACCAAGGAGAACAAGGAGCTGGAGATGCTGTCCAGGCTGCCGGAGATTGCCAGGATCATCCGTAACTCCTTCGTGACGGAGAAGAAGGCCGCCCTGCCCTGGGAGACGGTGGCCGCCAAGGTGGCCGCAAGTTACTCCTCCATGATCAGCAGCAGTGAGTCACAACACAGCCTTCCTATTGACATTCACTTGTAGAATGTAGAAGACTCAGTAGAATGGGTCCTTGGTATTTATTCATGAGGGTTGTATAGCCGAAAACCTCACACATTTGATTTTTGTTTTGTTTTTACATCACAAAGGACTGGCCAAGGGCAAAAAAAAAGAAGTAACAAAAAGCCCACTTAGTTGCCAGTCCATATAAAGGTCATTCACTTGTTTTTCAGTAGCATGGGTCTTTGCCGTTCATGGGGGTTGTATTGCAGAAAAGCTCCCAAATAACAGATATTGTTATTAATAGCACTCATGAAGAGTTGGGATGAACATTTTTTGGAGTATGCAAATATTTTAGGATATTCATTGATTTTTCAAAATTAATACATAAGAGTATATGAGTAAGAAATGGAAGCTCGAAACCCACAATGTCAGTGCAGCATTGTGACCAGTGAAAACATCCTAGACTCTTGACTTGACTTGAGAACTCTTGACTTTCTCCCAAGTTGAATGTACTTTTTTTTTTTCTTTCTTAGCTAACCCCTCCCTCCAAGTTGGATGTACTTCTTTTTTTCATCTTTCGCAGCTAAAACCCCCTCCCCACAAGCTGAATCAATTTTTTTTTTCTCAGCTAACCCCCCCCCCCCCCCCCACACACACACACACACACACCAAAAAAAAAAAGTTTATTGTTAGAGGAAATTGTTTATCTTGGAACACTTGACCCTCGGAGTAGAAGCTAAATCCCTCCCTTCCCCTCCTGCCAGGCGAGGTGGACCCCCATCTACACCTGCTGGTGGAGGCGGTGCCCGGGTGGTGCACCGTGCACAAGGTCCGCAGCGGCACCTTCCTCAAGATCAACAAGGCAAGGGAGCTGAGCAGCGTCGAGGACAAGCTACAAGCAGTCATGAAGGAACGCCAGTGATTCCTGTGATAGACTCTGATACTTTGCTCACTTGAAGGCATTTAGCGTGCGCGCGTGTGTGTTTTTTTTTCTTTTTGTATTAATTTTTTTTGGGGGAAAGGTGGGTTTTTTTATCTTTTTTTTTTTTTTGTGTGCGTGTGTGCAGGTGTGTGTTTAGGAGAGTGTGTGCAGGTGTATTAAGGAGAGTGTGTGTGCAGGTGTGTGTGTGTGTGTTAAGGAGTGTGTGTGTGTGTTTAGGAGAGTGTGTGCAGGTGTATTAAGGAGAGTGTGTGTGTTAAGGAGTGTGTGTGTGTGTTTAGGAGAGTGTGTGCAAGTGTATTAAGGAGAGTGTGTGTGTGTTAAGGAGTGTGTGTGTGTGTTTAGGAGAGTGTGTGCAGGTGTGTGTATTTAGGAAAGAGTGCAGGTGTGTGTGTGTGTTTAGGAGAGTGTGTGCAGGTGTGTGTGTGTGGGTTAAGGAGAGGAGATATGTGTGTGTGCAGTATTGTGTATGATTCATTTATATAGTTTTATAGCCTAATGCTCTTTAAGAGTTGAGATTAAGGTAGATTTAGTGGATTTATGGAAGTAATGTATGAATATGAAAGATTTGTGTATTAAAAGTTAAGCAGTTTATTTATGTACAAAACATATTTTTAGTGGAGTGAAAGAAATCAAGGGTGGGTGTAGTTTTGTTTCCAAAGAGTTTCTGTGAATTTATCTGAAGAATTATGAGAGATAGAGAAAGAGGGAGAGTTTTTAGGGTGTGATCTAACTTTTTTTGAGGGTTTTAGGGTGCGAGCGTTAGCAGGATGGGGGAGGACGGGAGGGTGATTGACAAAAGGCCTGGAGAGAAGAAAAGAAAGAAGAAAGGAGGGTGGTTAACGAAAAGGCTGTAGATGAAAACGAGGGGGTGGAAAATTGGTCTGGAGTAGTTAATTAAGGCCTATTGTTATCTCGTCACAGGAAACTGATGCCTTTCAATGCCTTACGTACATGTTTTGTGAAGGTTTTTATAGGTGTATGAATTGCTGTTGTGTTGCTCGGCAGGAAAGAGGAAAGTTTTGAGGAAAATTTTAGTGGATGTATCTGTAGAGTATTTGTAATTTTTGTGACTACTATTAGACATGAAGTGATCTGTATGAACTATAGTATTTTTCTAGACTTTTATAAGTGTAAGTGTATACTCAATGATTTAATGAAAGTACTGCATAATGTATAAACTGGAAATGAAGTATGCTGAGTACAAGTGTCTTAGTGTGCATAACTCACACCAGTTAGTTTTGGGTATAAATTTAATGCATAATTACAATTACCGCAATTATTGTACTAGTGTATCTGTGTTAGATAATTATGAAAAACTGTACTTAGGAAGAATGAGTCAACTTGCACTGATCTTTTAGTGTAATGAACATAAGTTTATGACATGAATTATGTTGATTTTGACAGTGAGATAAGAATCATTGGAATAATTGCTGTAGTTGTGCCATTTGAATGCTACAATTTATGAGTTAGATCCAATGTGTCAATTATGCTGAAGGGTTTTGAGTTGTTACTGTAAGAACAATACGCAGTGCCATGAATTGTTCCTATTACCACCCATGACTGTGACTTAGGGAGAAATTGTACCACCCATGACTGTGACTTTACTGTGAGACTTAGGGAGAAATTGTACCACCCATGACTGTGACTTAGGGAGAATTTATGTGGATATCGGTCAAGTGCCTTACATCACTTCTATTGATGATTGATTGATATTGACAACCTTGAGTATTTGATAACGGGAAATTAAGTGCAGTGAGTCACGTTGAAAGTCATGAAAGAATTAGTGACGGAACAAATGTAACCAGTTGACCCGCTAAACATGTGTTCATGGACAGCCTCATATGTCACATCAAGATTTAACATGAAATTCTGTGTTTATTTGTGTTTTAATTATTCCTGTGAGTGGTATAAGAAAAGTTATTGTGAGCGTGAGAGTTTGGGAGTGAAAAGACGACAGTAAACAGGAGATGAAGAGATGAATGAACCAGAGGAGAGAGAGAGAGAGAGAACAGTAAACAAAGAAGGAGAGGAAGAGATGAATAAACCAGAGGAGAGAGAAAGAGAACAGTAAACACAGGAGGAGAGGAAGAGATGAATAAACCAGAGAAGAGAACAGTAAACACAGGAGGAGAGGAAGAGATGAATAAACCAGAGGAGAGAGAAAGAGAACAGTAAACACAGGAGGAGAGGAAGAGATGAATAAACCAGAGAAAGAGAACAGTAAACACAGGAGGAGAGGAAGAGATGAATAAACCAGAGGAGAGAGAAAGAGAACAGTAAACACAGGAGGAGAGGAAGAGATGAATAAACCAGAGAAAGAGAACAGTAAACACAGGAGGAGAGGAAGAGATGAATAAACCAGAGAAAGAGAACAGTAAACAGGAGAGGAAGAGATGAATAAACCAGAGGAGAGAGAAAGAGAACAGTAAACACAGGAGGAGAGGAAGAGATGAATAAACCAGAGGAGAGAGAGAAAGAGAACAGTAAACACAGGAGGAGAGGAAGAGATGAATAAACCAGAGAGAGAAAGATAACAGTAAACACAGGAGGAGAGGAAGAGATGAATAAACCAGAGGAGAGAGAGAAAGAACAGTAAACATAGGAGGAGAGGAAGAGTTGAATGAAACAGGAGAGAGAGAAAGTGGTATGATTGATTTGGAAGCTTATAATACTATTGTTGCAGCTCGGAAGGGAAGGAAGCTGTGAATACAAATATTGAATCTTAAGCTAATTGATTGATTTAATGCCAAAAAGGGGGAAAATGTGCCAGACATCAGAGGTCATATGGCACTGGCAGGGCATACAAAGTTGAGGGGTTATAGAGAAATAGTGAAACGGTGAGGGAAGGGAAAGGAACGGAATGTTACAGCAGGATGGTTAGATCAGATGCAGGATGTGGATTTGTTGGAGGAAGGAGGTTAAATTATTCAAGGAGAAATAGGGGGATTAAGTCTCAAGCTAAACTATTTCCTTTTATCATTAACTAAACTGACATTAATTATTTTTTGAGTAACTTCCATTTATTCTTCATGTCTGTCTTCTGCCCTCCATTCACCCTGTTTAAATCTCTTCTACTCCTATTTCTACATTTAATCATCCAGGCATCTAGAGACACAAAATAGCAGTGAATTTAGTGGCTTCATCTAAATAGGTTTACAGGTTGAAGTTCCCAAACTCGGCATCCCAAGACTCGGCAACACCCAAAACGGCTATGGTTACGGATTTTCCAAAACACGGCAGAACACCCAAAACACGGCGCGTAGTTGCCGGATCGGCCGCTGGGTGCCACCACACTAGGCCGCTTGGTTTCTCCCGCCGATTTGTTTGTTGTTATTGTTCAGTGGTGTTGTGACTGTAGAGTTGTGTACACTGTTATTTTGTGTACTTCATGCTTTTTTGCATATTTTCATGCTTTTTTTCCCCTTAATATATCTACGTTCTAAAGGTCAGAAAATTCCATTACTCGGCTAGGCGCTGGTCCCGAGGTTGCCGAGTTTGGGAACTTCAACCTGTACTTGGAATGAAGTTAATGGTAATAATAACGAATATAACTTTCTAAATTAACTTGAATACCTGGATACTAAGGTTAATTTGTTTCTCCAATTATAAACAAGAAAATAGTCCTCAGCAAATACTTAACCCCTTCACGCCCAGATATTTCCTTTGCTATAGAAAATTGTATGTTGTCGAGCCATAAAATTACGAAAAGTAACAATATACCAAATTAGTTAGTCGACAAGGATACTAACCAGGTCATATCTATACAATTTTGCTTATATTCACTAAAAATCGTCTAATGGTAGGCTATACCCAAATTATAATGGAAATTACGTTGTGGGTCTCAAGGGTTAATCAGACTATGAAAGGTCTATGTACTTTGATACTATGTCCCCTAATAATGTGCCTATACTATGTTCTTGTTCTTGTTTTTGCTCTAGTACTTAAGTTAACTCCTTGGCTTGTTCTTGTTGCTTTGTTTTTGTCTGTATGCCTCCGGGCGAGGATAAAATTATTATTATTATTATTAAAAGGAATACCCTGATAAATTAAGAAATATCCTTCATAATTCACTCCCTTTCTATATGTAAAAAAAATATATTCTGCATTGAGAAAGATGACAACGTGCACAGAAGTGCCATATGACCTCTGATGTCTGGCACATTTCCCCCTTTTTGGCATTAACCCCTTCACGCCCAGATCTTTCCTTAGCTATTCTTCTTCTTCTTCTTCTTCTTCTTCTTTCAGGTGAGGAGCTAAACCGCGGTTTTCACCCGGTTCAAAGCCTAATTTCCGGCTGGCTCCCTCAGGGCTTGTATGAGGCCCTAACTCTCTGCTCTTTTTTCCCAAGCCTTTTCTAAAAATACTTTAACCCCTTCGATGATTCTTCTATTTGTATCCTGTACCCTACTCAAACCTAAAAGAAATTCCATTATCCCATCTATGTTCCCCTCTGCCACTCTATCCCACTGATCCACGCCTACCTCCCGTGCCACTATTGCTATAAGCCGCTCTCTTTCCTCATCATACCTTGGACACATTAATACCAGGTGATCTACAGTTTCATCTAGTCTACCCATACACATTTGACATATCTTGCTTCCTTCGTTTGCCCATCTATATGTTCTACTATTGACCTCCAGAGATTTAGTCCTTGCTTTAAATATTAAACTACTCCCCAAGCTACCATCATAAAAGACCTCACACTTTGGTGTGGTTTTTCCCCTTGTACCAAGTCAGAGAACTCTTACCCTCCATCCTCTGTCTCCACATCTCCCTGCCCTGCCTCTGAACTTGGTCTTTCACCTTTCGCTTTAACTCCCCCTCACTAGACTGGTGTATCCTATCTGTGAACCCTGTAACCCACATTTCCTCTCCCACCGTCTGCTTGATCTGTCCCATTTACTACTCTGTCCTATCCACTCATAAACTTTTCGAGCCCACCTGTTTTCATCCATTTTTCTAAGCCTGATTTTGTAATTAAGCACTGACTTTCCTATTCTCTCCGCAAAGGTACTCCACCCTGCCTCTCCCCTGATCGCCTCCACTGCTACATACCTGTTTGCCTCTAGTGCAAGTCTACCTACCCTGTTCTGTACTACCTCTAACTTGTCCAGCTCTCCTACCGTCCACCTCATACACTCTGCCCCATACATGAGCTCGGTACTGCCATGCCTTTCCACAACCCTCTTACTACCTCATACCTGTTTGCCCTACATCTTGCTACACTACCAAGCCTTCCCACCCACTGATTTGCTTTTCCTATTTTATCCTGTTTCGTCCTATCTGCTCCCTTCCCATCTACCGTGATACCTAGGTATTTATATGACTCGGTGCGCCCTATCCTCAGGTCTCCCATTTCCCAACTCATACCCTCATCTGCTGCCTCTCCATTTATAACCAGGACCTGACTTTTCTCACTGTTAAATTTCATCCCAAAATCCCTCCCATACTGTGCGACTATATGTAGCATCTCCTGAAGTTCTCCACTGTCCTCACTCATGACAACTATGTCGTCAGCATATAGTAAACTGCTCAACTTTTCCTCCCCAACCCTTATCCCATAGCCCGAATTTCTCAACCTAATTGCTATTCCTCTGTATATAAGCCAAAAAGTAACGGTGATAACACGCAGCCCTGCCTAACCCCTCTTCGACTACCTACCCACTCTGTCTCCCATGTCCCCAAGCCTGTACACTGCCCGTGTGTCCTCATACATACTATCTATTATGCTGACTATTCTGTCACTAATCCCAATTCTAGACAGTAGTCTACAAAGCAAACCCCTATTGACCCTATCATAAGCCTTTTCAATGTCAAGGAATGCAAGGTATGTCTTCCCACCCATCCTATTCAATTTTTTCTATCACTGAACTAACTACGAACATGTTGTCCTCACCTCTCCTATCCTTGCGAAAGCCATTCTGTTCCTCCCCCATTACTCTATTTCTCTCACAACATTCACTAATCCTACCATTTAGTAACCCACTGAATATCTTTCCCACCGTATCCATTACTGCTATTGGTCGATAATTTTTCAAGAGCTTTCTACTTTTGTGACCTCCCTTGTGTAATAGAGTAAACCCCACCCTCATTCCATTTCCTTGGGACTCTCTTATCCTGCCAAATCTGCCTAAAAAGCCTATACAAACCCATCCACCATACCCTCACCCCCTTCTTTATACAATTCGTTTGGTATACCATCCCTGCCTGCTGCTTTCCTATTTTTCAGCTTTTTTAAGTAACTCCTTATTTCTTCCTTACTGAAATGTTCATCCATTCCCTCATCTATCTTCCTTTCACTTCCTATATTTACTTCACCTAATTCTACCTGCTCAGTCATGCCCCCCACCTCCTCCCAAAACTTCTTGATCTCCCTCTTAATACTCTCAGGTCCTTTCACCACTTCGTCTCCCACTAAAATTTCATCTACGCACGGTTGCTCCCTGTCTTCCTCTCCTCTAAGAAAAGTATACCAATCCCTACCCCCTTCCTCACCCTTCTCCCTTAGTTCCTCTACAATTTCCCTCTCCATGTTTGCCCTAGCCTTCCTAATAAGCGCTTTTACTTCTCTCTGTTTTTTCTTATACCTATCCCATGCCTCCTCATATTCTAGCCTTCCTCTATCTCCATCTACTTCCTTTTCGAGTCTCTTTCGTGCCCTGTTCTGCTCCTTTCTTTCCTTCCTCGCCCTCTTAATCTCACTATTCCACCACCTATTGCACTTTTTTCCCCGGCTCCTTTGCTTCACTTTACCTATCCTCTTCCTAGCTATTCCATCTATTGTCTCCCACAGACTCTGGTTCATTTCATCCACCCCCTTTTCCTCCTTCCAAACTACCTGTTTCAAGTCCCTCCTAAAATGTTCCCAATTTGCCTGTCTAATGTCCCATCTTTGTTCTGCATTTTTCTCCTTTTCATTCTCCCTTTGTTTTTTACTTGCATAATTTAAGACTATCATGTTGTGGTCACTATTTATATCTACCAGACCCTCCTCATCTATCCACATATCCTTCACCATCTTCCTGGCATTTTCATTTACTAGCACATAATCTATAGCTGATTCCCTCCCTCTCTCTGCCCATGTTACTCTACCCTCTGCCATTGTCGTATTTAGGATTTCTAACTCGTTGGCCTCAACAAAATTTAAGAGTAGTATCCCATTCCCATTTACCTCCTCCCCTAGTATACCTATGTGTATTAAAATTGTCTGTTGTCGAGCCATAAAATTATGAAACGTCACTGAATATACCAAATTAGCTAGTGGACAAGGATACTAAACAGGTCATATCTATAAAATATTGCTTATAGTCACTAAAAATCGTCTAATGGTAGCCAAATTACAATGGAAATTACGTTATGGGCCTCCAGGGGTTAACAACAAAGAAAATTAATACTGGTATAAACTATAGATCGTTACGTTTTATGTTTCCTATTTCTTCATTCGATTTTTTTCTTTTCTTTTGCTAATATACCTTTTTTGTATTCTGGAAGTGATGTTATAGATACGTATAGGATTTGAACTGGCTTGTCCTGTGATGGCTGGCTTATTATGACCTTTGATCCATGTCTTGCTTACTGTGTGTTGGATTTTGCCTCCCTGCTTGTTGCTTGTAATGAGGTTAATTGTAGTACCGTAGATAACACTTTAGTCGCCAGCTACAATAATGTCGCCAGCCGCCATATATTACGAATTATAGCATCACTACTGATTTTTATGTGCCACTGCAGATGATACACAGTAGTTGGTGCTACTATAGCGTGCGGTCTACCGGGACATTTGCACTATAGCGTGCGGTCTACCGGGACATTTGCACTATAGCGTGCGGTCTACCGGGACATTTGCACTATAGTGTGCGGTCTACCGGGACATTTGCACTATAGCGTGCGGTCTACCGGGACATTTGCACTATAGCGTGCGGTCTACCGGGACATTTGCACTATAGCGTGCGGTCTACCGGGACATTTGCACTATAGCGTGCGGTCTACCGGGACATTTGCACTATAGCGTGCGGTCTACCGGGACATTTGCACTATAGCGTGCGGTCTACCGGAACATTTGCACTATAGCGTGCGGTCTACCGGGACATTTGCACTATAGCGAGCGGTCTACCGGGACATTTGCACTATAGCGAGCGGTCTACCGGGACATTTGCACTATAGCGAGCGGTCTACCGGGACATTTGCACTATAGCGAGCGGTCTACCGGGACATTTGCACTATAGCGAGCGGTCTACCGGGACATTTGCACTATAGCGAGCGGTCTACCGGGACATTTGCACTATAGCGAGCGGTCTACCGGGACATTTGCACTATAGCGAGCGGTCTACCGGGACATTTGCACTATAGCGTGCGGTCTACCGGGACATTTGCACTATAGCGAGCGGTCTACCGGGACATTTGCACTATAGCGTGCGGTCTACCGGGACATTTGCACTATAGCGTGCGGTCTACCGGGACATTTGCTCTATAGCGAGCGGTCTACCGGGACATTTTACACTATAGCGTGCGGTCTACATTTCTTACTCGCTACTTACACTCTACACTTTTACACTTCAGGCTGCAAATTACTATTGCTATATGATATTGTCTATTATACAGTAGAGTATTATAGAAAAAACAAAACTTTAGTAAGTAATTTATTAAGCACAGGCCGATATTCCCCATCCCTGTCACTTTTCTTTTTTCTTACGTAACACTACCACATCGATGACAAGGCTCTGCTTCTTGTGTTGTGTCCAGAAGATTGCTTTCACGTAAAAACTTAACCGCTGTTTCTTCTGTCAAGATGACACTTCTGTAGAATTCTTTCAACATCATTGTAAAGGAGGAGTGTCAAGACTGATTTTCTCGGCTTGAATTTTAGGAGGATACTGAGACATTACTTCGTTGATTCCTATTTTATAAGGTTAAGTAGGGTCCCGGTACTCAGGTCAGGTGTAGACTTGTTAGAATGCACATTAAAGCTATGCGGTAGTCAGGTCAGGTCAGGTCAGGCGGGATCTTTGTAGACCACACGTTAGGGGAGCGTAGACTGCAGGCCCCGATGTAGACCGCACGCTATAGCAGCACCCAGTAGTTTATATCGTGACTGTATAATCTACCATGTTTCAGCGTTGTTTTATGCTTTGCATCTGCAAGTATATACGGTTTCAAATTTTCCTACTCGTTTTTTTTCGCGCGACGACGACGGCGGGAGGACACTCAGAACATAAACACTAGCTGGCAATCTTAGTGTAGGTCGCCACTCTGGTGATATTTTTGTAATTTGTTCATTTATAGCCATTATATGACACAGATGAAGACACAAAATGACACAGACTCTCCAGATAGCCCCTTCTAACTTTCCTGAAATCATGGATGTAGAAATGTAAGTATTAACGCCACCAGACGTCTGTACATCGAAAAAAAACGTTGTCCTGGCGACTTTAGTGTTATCTACGGTAGGAGGAAGAAGAAGAGGAGGAGGAGGTAAGGAAGAGGTGTTGGTGTTGATGGTTTAATGAGGTCATGGAAAAGTGATGGGGTGTGTATGTATGTGTGTGTGTGTGTGTTTTGTGCCGTGGGAATAACACACGAGAGAGAGGGGAGAGATGCAGAGGAAAAGAGAGAGAGAGAGAGAGAGGGGGGGGGAGATGCAGAGGGAAGGAGGGAGAGAGGGTGGGAAGTCAGGTAGAAGGGAAAGGGTAGGAAATATTGCAGCGGAGAATAGAAGGGAGACGAGGAGGAGGAGGAAGGAGTGAGAAAAAGAAGGGGTGGGTTAGGAGGAGGTAGAGGAAGGGGAAGAGGGGATAGGGAGAGGGGAAAGAGAGGGTAGAACAAACAGTGGCTGGTAAATTGGCCTCCAAAGTCGTGAGGAAAGGGTAAGATCTCTGAATAAATAGTTAATTTGTGTCGGTGGCGCCTTTGATCTGTCGCTGAGAGTCACTTGATGTGCTCGACCATACATCCGACAACCCTTCACACCCACCCCTCACAACGCCCGCACCCAAACCCGCCCATGGCACCCACACAATCCCGCCCACACCCACACACCCACACACACATAAGCCTTCCTAGAATACCAAACATGTGTTGCCAAAAGGAATACATAAAAATTTGTTTGAGCTGCTGAAGTAAAAACAGTGGAGTGAAGGTTGGAAAGTGTTGAGGATTGGCACCACTGGATAGCCAAGAGCTCTGGGGGTTCCTACGGGGGGACTCCTAGGGGAACTCAACACCTTCTCCTCCCCCCTTACCCCCCCCCCCCCATTTGGCCGCCGTTCATAACAGCCACTCAGGTCGCGTTCTGAATACAAGACTGATTGTAATTGGCGGCGTAACCTTCCGTCGGCATTAATTGGCAGTTTGATCTTAGAGTAAACCATATCCTCTCATCTACTTGAGTTAACCCGGCGAGCTGCCTGGCTTTTGAGCGCGAACCTTTGATGACGCGCGCCCGCCCCCTCACGCCGCGCCCAGAAAAGTACAGTGGAGAGCAAGGGTCGTGTGTCTCCCCCCCCCCTCCCTTCCTCTCCCCCCACCCACGCCCACATGTCATTGACCCCCCCCCCCCCTTTCTTAGCACTAGGGGCCCTACACACCCGCCTCTTTCTCAATGCATTTTGTTTTCTACACATACTAGAAAGTGAGAGAATCATGAACGATGTTTGTAATTTTAAGTATCGTTAGTTGTTCCATGATTCCAGTGTTTGTGTTTATCTTCTGTGCACGTTGATTGATTGATTAATTAATAAGACCTAATAAGGTTATAATAATTAACTAAGGTTATAATAATTAACCTAATAATTAATAAGGTACGTTTTGCTCGGTGCGATTATTGCTCAACGATGATCGTTCATGGCTCAACGATGATCGTCAAACGATTGTCTAGGCACTAATTCTTTGTTTTTGAATGGGGCTGTTTTGCTTCGAACGACTGCCGCTAGAGTCGCTAACGATCATCGTTGGCTCCGAGTAGTCGCACGGCTGGGGGGTGAATATAATCGCAATCGCAAACGAACATTTGAATTGGAAGGAGTGTCTGCGTCATCATGGCTCCCAAGTTTTCCGATGAACAGGATGAGATCCTTGTGGAGGAAGTTGCGAAACATCCCTCGTTGTGGCAGCTCTCACATCCCAAATACAAGGACCAACGAGTAAAAGACAACGTCTGGGCAGAAGTCGCCGCCAAAGTTGGAAAACCAGGTGAGTTTGATTCTTGTTTATATTTCACCCAAGGCTTTTTTGTTTTGTGTTAATATTTTATGGCTTAATAAAACGCACTGATGTTCAATTGGTCATTTTCTGTTGTATATTTATATAACTACAAATTACATTATATGACTATTATATTTATATGAAAGCTCTTGCATTAATCTGAACATACCTATTTTGTAAGTATTTTGTTTATGTCTGTTACTGTGTTTTGTTTAATAACAACCAAGTTGATAATTATAATCGACTCGATGTGCTCTGGTAACAAGTCGGAACTAGGCTTTGTAACCTTAATCTATTTATATGTACCGTATTTTATTTATATGTTTTATATTATATTTATAAATTTTATTCATATATTTTATTTATATTTTATATATTTGATTAACAACCTTCTCCTTCTACTCAATTTGCTCAATGCCATTTTCTAGCGACATGGGACACTTCATGGGACACTTCCGCCACGTGACTGGTAAAAAAATAAGCTGTCTCGTTGAAAATCGCATAGACACAGACGCTCGAAGCAAAATAATACACCCTCTATGATCGTGCAGCGATATCTTGACATAATCGTAGACGATAATCGTGATAATCGCACGACAAAAGTACTTAAATTACTCGTATTGAAAATCGTGATGGGAGAAAAAAAAAGGAAAATTTGAGGCATTTGTATTTGGAAGCAAATTAATGTTCTTTTGTTACAAAGTTTGAGTTTGGGATTATGTACATCTTTACTCTCTAGTATGTGTGTGTTTGTGGGTTTGTGTTTGTTGATGTGGTTGATGTGTAGTGTGTGTGTGTGTGTGTTGTTAGTGTGTTGTGTTGTGGTGTGTGTGTGTGATTGTTGTTGTGTGTGTGTGTGTGGTGTGTGTGTGTGTGTGTGATGTGTGTGTGTGTGTTGTGTGTGTGTGTGTGTGTGTGTGTGATGTTGTGTGTGTGTGTGTGTGTGTGTGTGTGTGTGTGTGGTGGTTGTGTGTTGTTGGGGTGTGTTGTGTGTGTGTGTGGTGTGTGGTGTGTGTGGTGGTGTGTGTGTGTGTGTTTGTGTGTTTTTGTGTTTGTGGTGTGTGTGTGTTGTGTGTGTGTGTGGTTGTGGTTGTGTGTGGTGTGTGTGGTTGTGTGTTGTGTGTGTGGTTGTTGTGTGTGTGTGTTGTGTTGTGTGTTGTGTGTGGTGTTGTGTGTTGTGTGTGTGTGTGGTGTGTGTGTTTGTGGTGTGTGTGTGTGTGTGTGTGTGTGTGTGTGTGTGTTGTGTGTGTGTGTTGTGTGTGTGTGTGTGTGTGTTTGTGACTGTGTTTGTGTGTGTGGTGTGTGTGTTGTGTGTGTGTTGTGACTGTGTGTAGTGTGTGTGTGTGTGTGTTGTTGTGTTGTGTGTGTGTGTGTTGGTGTGTGTGTGGTGTGGTGTGTGTGTGTGTGTGTGTGTGTTGTTGTTATTGTGCTTTGTGTGTGTGTGTGTGTGTGTGTGTGTTGTGTTTGTTGTGTGTGTGTGTGTGTGTGTGTGTTGTGACTGTGTGTGTGACAGTGTTGTGTGTGGTGTGTGTGTGTGTGTGTGTGTGTGTGTGTTGTGACTGTTTGTGTGTGTGTGTGTTGTGTGTGTGTGTGCGTGTTGTGTGTGTGTTGTGACTGTGTGTCACCTTTACACAAACAGCATTATTATTTCCCCTCCCTTCCCTCTAGCCTTCCTTCCCACCATCATTGGCCCGTTACCTTTATCCCCCCTTACTACCGCCTCCTCTCTTTCCCTTTCCCCTAAAATATCACCAAAAAACGAGTGTCTACGCCTCCGAAATAGCATCAAACCACAAAAGTTTGGTTTAACACACGCCTTTATGTGAATTTTTGGCAACGAAAGGGATAGAAGGAAGATAAAATGATAGGTAGTTTATGAAAGAAGGAAGGGAAATATTGGGTGCCACGCAGAGAGAAAGAGACACGGATACATAAGGCAGAGAGAGAGAATGAGAGAGAGGAAATAAAGGAGGTATGTAGGAAGAAGAGTGTGTCTATGAGGTAGGGAATGGCGGGGACGCCTGAGTGAGGAATTGAGGGAAAGGAGGAGGGGAAAAGGGTTTACCTGATGGCCTGGAAGGAGGTGAAGGAGGAAGAGGAGGAGGAGGAGGAGGAGGAGGAGGAGGAGGAGGAGGAGGAGGAGTACGGTGAGATGATCGGGTGTGTCCGGCGAGAAAGCGAAAACTTAATTAGGTAAGACTTAAAGTGTAGAGAAAGAGACTCCGAGGATTGCTGCTCTCTCTCTCTCTCTCTCTCTCTCTCTCTCTCTCTCTCTTACACACAGACACACACACACACACACGCACACGTACACACACACGTACAAGCACACACACACACAGTCTGGGTTCCGCACACCGGTCCTTCTCCTTCCTTTGAATTGCAGTTCAACTTTTCTGTCGCTTCGTTATCACCACGACTGTTCAATCTCCGTTTTTACGTGTTTGTGAAGAAATATATTTTGATATAGACTGTAATGAGCAACTAAATACGTTATAGTATTACATATGTTGACCATTAACCAGTAACGTGAAGGTTCCCCGACAGTTGGGTGCAACCAGCACATCACCGACCCCGACGCCTCACACCGCCACGGCTGCTCTTCATATTACACTGCTTTAATAATGGTTTTTTGCCGTATGGAAATCAATATTCACTCTGGATGGTCTCCAGACAAAGGAAGGAACCGTATAGTATAAAGGAGTTATTCCTATCGGCAGGAATACGAGTGTAGTAAGAGTATAATTATATGAGTTCAGATTGAGGTGTTTAAATATATCTTCCTTCACATTCCTGCTGTGAAGCTCCATAGCTCAGTGGTAAAGTGTTGGTGTTGTGATAAACGTGTCTGATCAGCACGGGTTCGCATCACTGACTGTCCAACTTGGACTTAATTAATCTTTACCGAGCTTGGCGTGACACACAACCCCATCCACCTTAAACCATCCGTTCATCCATTTACCTCCAACCCTCTGGCCAAGGGAAGGAAATAGATAGATGTATCCGTTGGTGAGAGGATCCTTGAGAGGATAATGGATGACCCCATCCTCCCTCCATCTCCACACGTTCATTCATCTACCTCCAAGCCTCTGGCCAAGGTAAGGAAATAGATAGATGTATCGTGCGTGAGAGGAAGGATGACCCTGATGAACCCTGACCGTCCCTGACCACCCCCATTCTATGCTCCGACCCTCTGTTCGTCCATCTACCTCCCGCCCTCTGGTCAAGGAAAGGAAATAGATAGATGTATGTTGGTGAGAGGAACCTGGATTGTTATTTTGTTTTTTTCATGAGTCAGAAAACTGATGTTTGAGAAGTGAAAATTATTTATATATACACATATATAATAATACACATATTATACACAAATAAATAAAAATGAATGGAAAGGTTTTTGGAAGTGTGTATCACTCGATCTCGTGTGTGTGTGTGTGTGTGTGTGTGTGTGTGTGTGTGTGTGTGTGTGTGTGTGTGTGTGTGTGTGTGTGTTGTGTGTGTGTGCGTGTGTGTGTGTGTGTGTGTGTATTTGGTATATTCAGTGTGTGTGGTGTGTGTGTGTGTGTGTGTGTGTGTGTGTGTGTGTGTGTGTGTGTGTGTGTGTGTGTGTGTGTGTGTGTGTGTGTGTGTGTGTGTGTATTCATCTATTTCATCTATTTGTATTTTACAGGGCCTGAGCTACACTCGTCTCTATAGTGTCTCTCCCCGGCTCTCTGTATCTATAGCTACATTTTATCATTCATCCTTTGTGCCTTAGTGTTGGGCGAAACCACCACCCCAGTAGGCGGGTCACAAGCCCCCGATACCCATTCACTTCTGGGTGGACAGGCGCTCGGGTCTTAAGGAGACGGTTCATCTCTTTTCACTCCGCCCGGGGATCGAACTCGTGACTTCTCGGTTGTGAACCGAGAAAGCTACCACTACTCTCCGGAGTACCCTGTGTGTGTGTGTGTGTGTGTGTGTGTGTGTGTGTGTGTGTGTGTGTGTGTGTGTGTGTGTGTGTGTGTGTGTGTGTGTGTGTGTGTGTGTGTGCACGCGCGCGCGTGTATGTGTATTATCTCAGTGTCTCTAATAAACCTATAACACCTTCATCAAAGTTAGAAGAGTTGTATAAGAAAAAATATTAATTCGTAAAAAAAATGTATTGAAGAGAAAATACATCGTTTCAAAACTATCAATTATTTATTACACACATTTTTCTGGCCATCGTGAGACCTCAAAATGATCTTCAGACAATCATCCCTTTCATTCTCATCCCTATTCTGTCCTTCTCCCTAATGCAGGAGTTAATCAGTATCTTCACTCTTTCATCCCTTTCACTGGTAAACTCTGGAACTCTCTTTCTGTTTATATTTTTCCACCTTCCTACGACTTCATTTTTTTCAAGAGAGAAGTATTAAGACATCTCCCGAATTAAATTGATCCACTCCCCTTTCTTTATTCTCTTAACCCTTTGAGGCCCAGAACGTAATTTCCATTGTAATTTGACTACCATTAGACGATTTTTAGTGACTATCAGCAATATTTTATGGATATGACCTGTTTAGTATCCTTGTCCACTAACTAATTTGGTATATTTTAGTTACTTTTTATGGCTAACAACAGACGATTTCATATAGCAAAGGAAAGATCTGGACGTGAAGGAGTTAAGGGTGGTTCACACTGGCCAAATACCGGGGAATATGTGCAGGTTTTACTCCCCGGGGCATAAATGTGCAGCTATTTGGCCAGTGTGAACCAGCTTTTACTGTCTGTGATAATATAACATTCACAAAACATCCCTTCATAAACAAACCCAATTAATTAGCTTTACAATAACCTTTAAACAATATTAATCAAATCAAATACGTTTTTCTCCATTCACAGTATCACCAACCAGGGCTTGGAAACGGTTTAAGGGAACGAAAACGAAAACCGAAACGAACGAAATTATGCTCGGAACAAAAACGGAAACGAAAACGTTATCATATTTACTGTTCCGGAGCAAAAACGCTATTTTAAAATCATTGTAACCGGTTATAAACGTTCTTTTTTCGTACCATGCCGTATTTGGTCAATAATCCATTTTCACTTCCAGTAGCCAAATAATTTAAGTAAAAAAATCTTTATTACATACATACATCAATTAAGTCTACTGTATTTGTTCACTTGGTAATTGACGATGTGGTTTTGTTTCAAATAGTATCATATGCACCACTTTTCATTTAATTTGTGAAGAGTAACTATTATTTACCTTTTACAATTAT
>JACEEZ010000854.1:5000-12500 GCA_016584305.1 Chionoecetes opilio | reverse complement strand
TGATACTCGTAACTCATAACTCATACTCATAACTGATACTCGTAACTCATAACTCATACTCATAACTCATAACTCATAACTCATACTCATAACTCATACTCATACTAATACTCATAGCTCATACTTATACTCATAGCTCATAACTCATACTCATAACTCAAATTCATAACTCATACTCATAGCTCATAACTCATACTCATAACTCAAATTCATAACTCATACTCATAATTGATACTCATAGCTCATACTCATAACTCATAACTCATTCTTAAAACTTATAACTCATACTCATAACTCATTCTTAAATTTATAACTCATAACTCATAACTCATACTCATAACTCATAACTCATAACTCATTCTTAAAAATTATAACTCATACTCATAGCTCATAACTCATTCTTAAAACTTATAACTCATAACTCATAACTCATACTCATAACTCAAACTCAGTCATAACTCATACTAAGATATATAGAATACTAAAAATATATAATACAAGTTTTTAGAAAATATATATAATAGCCGCAAAGCCGCCCTCCGGGCGGACTTTTTGGCTAGCTCCTGCGGAGGGCTATTGGTGGGCCACTGTGTTTGGTGGGCCTTCGGCCCACCAAACATGGACTCTCCAGATAGCCCCTTTTAACTTTCCTGAAATCATGGATGTAGAAATGTATGTATTCCCCCCACCCATTCACTCACCCATTACCCATCACCCCCCACCCATTCACTCACCCATTACCCATCACCCCCCACCCATTCACTCACCCATTACCCATCACCCCCCACCCATTCACTCACCCATTACCCATCACCCCCACCCATTCACTCACCCATTACCCATCACCCCCCACCCATTCACTCACTCATTACCCATCACCCCCCACCCATTCACTCACCCATCACCACACACCCATTCACTCACCCATTACCCATCACCCCCACCTATTCCCTCACCCATCACCCATCACCCCCAACCCATCACCCCCCACCCATTCACTCACCCATCACCCCACACCCATTACCCATCACCCCACCCATTCACTCACCCATTACCCATCACCCCCCACCCATTCACTCACCCATCACCCCACACCCATTACCCATCACCCCACCCATTCACTCACCCTTTACCCATCACCCTACATCAAGGCTTCCTCAATTCTCGCAACCCACTTTTGTTTTCACAATTCTCGCTAATAGGCTGCTAAAAAAAAAGAAAAAAAAAAGTGATCGGATCATCTCATATGTGAGCTTATGACCTTCCCCTGGTCAACCCGGTTCCAAAAATGGGCCATATGAGGTGTTTGCGCCACGGGGGGCGGAACCTATACCACACACACACAGACAGACAGACAGACAGACAGACAGACAGACAGACAGACAGACAGACACACTTTCGCTTATATTATTATAGACGTTTCGCGAAAGAGGAAGAGTAGCAGGAATAGGAGAAGGAGGAAGAAGAGGAAGAGGAGGAGGATGAGAGATGAAGGACGCTTCGGAGAATATGGAGATGTGTGATAGTGAGTTATTCAGTGAAGGAAAGAGTGGAGGGTGACAGTGAGTGAGTGAGTGAGTGAGTGCGTGAGTGGTGGCGTAACATACATTGTGAGAGAGAGAGAGAGAGAGAGAGAGAGAGAGAGAGAGAGAGAGAGAGAGAGAGAGAGAGAGAGAGAGAGGAGGAGGAGGAGAGAGAGAGAGAGAGAGAGAGAGAGAGAGAGAGAACCGAGGAGGGTAAGATGATATGAGGGGAGGAGCCGAGCGAAGGAGCACACCTGGGAGAGAGAGAGAGAGAGAGAGAGGAGAGGAGAGAGAGAGAGAGAGAGAGAGAGAGAGAGAGAGAGAGAGAGAGAGAGAGAGAGAGAGAGAGAGAGAGAGAGAGAGAGGTGCGTCACGGGGCTGTCCTGACGGCGGGACGGTAGCCTGGCAGGAGGTGACAGCAGCCCCTTAGCCCCTCAGCCCTCATGCCCGGCCAGCTGTCAGGCCCCGCAGCTGCCCCTCGCTTTACTGTCTCAAAGCTGTGCGGGAGACAGGCGCCATTTTGAAAAGACACTTCGAAGACACATCAGGTATAACGGGTTCTCGGCGGCTCCGGGGCTGTGGCTGCGGGAGGAGGCAAGGGCTTGGCGAGGGGCGGCTCAGGAGGATTTCCCGGTAATATTATGTTATTTTTTTCAAAGCAGAGCAAGACACAATGGAGAAGGAGGAGGGTGGGTTGTTGGCGGCCTCCCTACCTCCCTCCCTACCTCCCTACCTCCCTCCCTACCTCCCTTCCTCCCTGCCTGCCTCCCGCCCGGCCAAAAGGGGAGGCGAGCAACACAGCCGGCCAATCAGCGCGCGGGGATGCCGGGACGCGCCAGCCAATCACAGGACAGGGCCAAGGGAAGCGAGTGGCCCCCATGGTTCTTGAGGCTAATGGCGAGAGGCTTTCTGGAAATGTCGGAGTGCAGAGTGGTGGTGGGACGTGCGTGCGTGCGTGCGTGGCAGTGCAGCGGCGGGCTAGGAGTGCGGGTGTGAGCGGGCTGCGGGTGTGTGTGTGAGGGAGTGAGGGAGTGAGTGTGTGGTGGTGCGTGGAGAGAGGAGACAAGACACGTGCGCCATGATATATACAGTGTAGGTCGCCTTATTAACCTGGCCTGACCCTGTTTGCCCCTGCCTGAACCCTGCCTGACCCCTGCTTGCCCCTGCCACACAAAGGAGACAATGCACTAGGATGTCAGTATAAAGGACCAAAAACTTATAATGAAAATGTTTTAGCATCCCAGGTGAAATAGACAAAGGAAGAGTTGACAAGTTTGTTATCGAAGAAGACGAAGTTGAAGAGGACCTATGAAGCGATACTAAGCGACAAACGTTACAAGAAGAAGAAGAATAATAATAAGAAGAAGAACCCGGTCACACCCTGGCATACCCTGCTATAAGGCCTATAAGGCCCCGTGCCAACCTCACGCCAGGGGGAACATAAGAACACAAGAACATAAGAAAATAAGGAAGCTACAAGAGGCCGCGAGACCTACACGAGGTAGTTCCTGTATATAATAACCAAAGAGTTATACAGCAGCCTGAAGAGTGTGAGTGATCTGCACACACATCACGCTGAGGCTGGATTGCGTGCGTTGCGTGCGTGCGTTGCGTGTGCGCGTGCGTGCGTGCGTGGCCTCCCCTGCGTGTGGCGCCTGCGTGACGCCAGCCCTGAGGTCCTCCGTCACGGCGTTACAGCAAGGTAAAGTTATCTAGGAAGGGGCAGGTTAGGTCAAGAGAGTACAATCTAGACGGTTATATAATAATAGACAGGGATAGACAGAAGGTATAAATATATCTTGTATTGCATTATGAGGAGTTTAGACAACATTTTCTTTTATAGACGGTACCGGAAGATAGAATTAGGTGTTTGTGGTGATGCACGCACGTTGTGCTTATGATAGCAAGGCAACTTAGGGCGGTGAAAATACTAACGATAGAATCCTTTTAGATGCTGATAGTGATAATAACAATAATAATAGTAGTCGTAGTAATAATAATGATGATAATAATAATAGTAGTCATAGTAATAATAATAATGATGATACTAATAATGATAGTAGTCATAGTAATAATAATAATGATAATAATAATGATAGTAGTAGTCATAGTAATAATAATGATGATAATAATAATAATAGTAGTAGTCGTAGTAATAATAATGATGATAATAATAATGATAGTAGTAGTCATAGTAATAATAATGATGTTATAATAAGAATAATAGTAGTAGTAATAATAATGATGATAATAATAATTATAGTAGTAGTCATAGTAATAATAATGATAATAATAATAATAATAGTAGTCATAGTAATAATAATGATGATAATAATAATAATAGTAGTAGTCATAGTAATAATAATAATGATAATAATAATAATAATAGTAGTAGTCATAGTAATAATAATAATGATAATAATAATAATAATAGTAGTAGTCATAGTAATAATAATAATAATGATAATAATAATAATAATAGTAGTCATAGTAATAATAATAATGATAATAATAATAATAATAGTAGTAGTCATAGTAATAATAATGATGATAATAATAATAATAATAGTAGTAGTCATAGTAATAATAATGATGATAATAATAATAATAATAGTAGTAGTCATAGTAATAATAATGATGATAATAATAATAATAATAGTAGTCATAGTAATAATAATGATGATAATAAAAATGATAGTAGTCATAGTAATAATAATGATGGTAATGATAATAATAGTAGTAGTCATAGTAATAATAATGATGATAATAAAAATGATAGTAGTCATAGTAATAATAATGATGGTAATGATAATGATAATGATAAAACAAATTAATCATGATAATAGTAATAACGAAAAGAATCCTGATTTCTTTCAAAATAATAATCTTTAAAATTTTTCTACTTAATACTTCATTAGGCCCCTACTGTCATTGCTATTGTCATTATCATTATTGTTATCATGAGCATTATCATAACCGCTTATTAACCCTTCACGCCCAAATCTTTCCTAAAAATAAATAATAATAATCCCTAAATAAAAAAAAACGTATGTTGTCGAGCCATAAAATTACCAAAAGTCACTTAATAACCAAATTAGCTAGTGGACAAGGATACTAAACAGGTCATATCTATAAAATATTGCTTATATTAATGAAAATTGTCTAATGGTATCCAAATTACAATGGAAATTACGTTCTGGGTCTCAAGGGGTTAATTAATCATTACGAATACCAAAGTCATCATCACCCCTATAATTATCAGTCATTACAATTAATTAGTCATAGAAAATATAATTATGATTGATAGTTATATTACAATCATCAATATTATCACCATTCTTTTATCATCATCATTATTGTTATCAGTCATCATTCTTTTTATCATTACTAATATTGTTACCATCATCACCATAATCCCCACCCAAAAATATTACAACGCCTTCACACACTCATCATTATTGTTACTCATTATCATCATTCTTATTATCATTACTAATATTGTTACCATCATCACCATCATCACCATCACCACCAGCATCACCACCAACGTCACCACCTCCCGAACTAAATTGGCCTCCCTCCCCTTTTTACATCATCTTACTGTCTTTACTTACTTTACAGGGACTGGCAACTATGCGGACTTTTTGTTACTTCTTTTTTGCCCTTGGCCAGTCCTTTGTGATGTAAAAAACAAAACAAAACAAAAACATTACAATCATCATCACCAACATCATCACCACCAACCACCACACATCACAATTAACACCACACACGCCAGTCTTCTTGCCGCCGCTGTCTAACTTCTCCTGTCTTACTATCTTTACTATCTTACTATCTTTTTACTATCTTTACAACTTTACTATCCTTTTTACTATTTTACTATCTTACTGTCTTTTTATCTTACTATCTGGCTTTACTCTCTCTAACTCCTGTCTTACTCCTCAACGCACCGCCGCGTCTAAGGCTTCACCGCTGCCCTCACAGACCTCCCAAGGGCCTGGCAGGGACAAAGCTGTCTGTATGTAAAGCCGTCTGTATGTCTGTTACATAGAGACGGCTTTGGCAGGGAGGGCGAGGGGCACCAGGGACACCATAGCGCCCCCCAACCCCCCTGGTGACCCACTGCTTCGTCAGGGTGGTGCTGGGGAGGGCTGGGAAGGGGAGGAAGGGGAAGAGGGGGAAGGAAAGAGGCTGGGAATGGGAAGAGGGGGAAGGAAGAGGCTGGGAAGGGAAGAGGGGGAAGGAAGAGGCTTGGAATGGGAGGAGGGGGAAGGAAGAAGCTGGGAATGAGAGGAGGGGAAGGAAGAGGCTGGGAATGGGAGGAGGGGGAAGGAAGAGGCTGGGAATGGGAGGAGGGGGAAGGAAGAGGCTGGGAATGGGAGGAGGGGGAAGGAAGAGGCTGGGAATGGGAGGAGGGGGAAGGAAGAGGCTGGGAATGGGAGGAGGGGAAGGAAGAGGCTGGGAAGGGGAGGAGGGGGAAGGAAGAGGCTGGGAATGGGAGGAGGGGGAAGGAAGAGGCTGGGAATGGGAGGAGGGGGAAGGAAGAGGCTGGGAATGGGAGGAGGGGGAAGGAAGAGGCTGGGAAGGGGAGGAGGGGGAAGGAAGAGGCTGGGAATGGGAGGAGGGGGAAGGAAGAGGCTGGGAATGGGAGGAGGGGGAAGGAAGAAGCTGGGAATGAGAGGAGGGGGAAGGAAGAGGCTGGGAATGGGAGGAGGGGGAAGGAAGAGGCTGGGAATGGGAGGAGGGGGAAGGAAGAGGCTGGGAATGGGAGGAGGGGGAAGGAAGAAGCTGGGAATGGAGGAGGGGGAAGGAAGAGGCTGGGAATGGGAGGAGGGGGAAGGAAGAGGCTGGGAATGGGAGGAGGGGGAAGGAAGAGGCTGGGAATGGGAGGAGGGGGAAGGAAGAGGCTGGGAAGGGGAGGAGGGGGAAGGAAGAGGCTGGGAATGGGAGGAGGGGGAAGGAAGAAGCTGGGAATGGGAGGAGGGGGAAGGAAGAGGCTGGGAATGGGAGGAGGGGGAAGGAAGAAGCTGGGAATGGGAGGAGGGGGAAGGAAGAGGCTGGGAATGGGAGGAGGGGGAAGGAAGAGGCTGGGAAGGGAGGAGGGGGAAGGAAGAGGCTGGGAAGGGAGGAGGGGGAAGGAAGAGGCTGGGAATGGGAGGAGGGGGAAGGAAGAGGCTGGGAATGGGAGGAGGGGGAAGGAAGAGGCTTGGAATGGGAGGAGGGGGAAGGAAGAGGCTGGGAATGGGAGGAGGGGGAAGGAAGAGGCTGGGAAGGGGAGGAGGGGGAAGGAAGAGGCTGGGAAGAGGAGGAGGGGGAAGGAAGAGGCTGGGAAGGGGAGGAAGGGGAAGGAAGAGGCTGGGAAGGGGAGGAAGGGGAAGGAAGAGGCCGATAGACGCGATATAGAGAACAAGAGAACCCGAAAATATTCTTTGGTGAGCGAAAAATCGGTGAAAAACTTGCCTTTCGTAATTTTTTCGGGTATTTTTTGGGAAATCTTGAGTATGTATGAGTGCGCAAAATAGCTGATTTGAACGAAAATTACGATTAAACTGCGATGTATTAAGAGTTTTACGTATGAATGAGTGTCTAGGATACTTGTAATAAAGATAATGATAATAATAACGAGATAGGATACTTGGACCCTATCTAGATAATTCGCATATACCAACAGCGAGGTTATTGGTGCTACAAATTGCGACCACGCCAGAAATGAACCCAAACAGTAAGTGGGGATCGAACGTGGGCATCCTACACGCGCAAACCAGTCTCAACCACTAAGCTAACCTAACAGGCTAATAATAACAAAGATAATAATAGTAAAAAAAAATATAATAGGAGATGAGGATATTGAATATGATAAGAAATGGCTGAAATATGGTAAACAAATGATAATAGTAAAAATAATAATGATATCTCAAGCACAAACTCATTTCACAAAACCTTATGAAACATCTGGGCGTAATGAGACAGGTATGCG
>JACEEZ010000853.1:0-16255 GCA_016584305.1 Chionoecetes opilio | reverse complement strand
ACTTAAGAAAACCTAAATACCTTGTATTATCATATAAAAAATAAAGGGTTTAAAATTTTGGGGTTTAAGTTAACGTTTGGTTTGGGTTTTTATTTGGGTTTGGTTAAATTTTGGTTTGGGGTTTGGAGTTAAGTTTGTAGACTTTTAGGGTAAAATAGCGAATCTAAAGAAAATTTTTGGGCCCAGGAGGCCGTAAATCAATTTTTTCCTGTGTGAGTCATCTGTCGTACGTGCGCAGTCGGGGAGGGAAAATAGTCGGCGTGCTACCCCGGCATTAAAAAAGGGTTTTTTTAAAGCGATTCAGCGCTTTTTTGGGCCTGTTTGGCACATTCAGTGCTATATTGGCCCATTGTGGCACTTTTTAAAAGCAAATTTGGGCCCTGCTTGGGGGAAATATTCAAATGCTAAGTGGGCCTGCTTTTTCCTATTTGGATGCTAAATCGGCCTGTTTGTGGCACGACATTTGCTGTTGTGGGGGGGCCGCTTATGGCACTTTTTGGATGCAAAGGGGGGGTTTGCTTGTGGCACGATGCATTTGCGGGTTTTGGGCCCTTTTTATGGCACGAATAGATGCTATGTGGGCCCGTTTGTGGCTCAGTGGGGCCAATAGTTTGGTTAGGGAAATTGGGGACCCCGATCTGACACAGAAACGTAACGTAACCGAAAACAGGCCCGGGGTGCAAACATGAACGAACAATTTGTCGGCCCGGCAGAAGGCCGATAATTTCATTAGGGTTTCCCGTTTCAATGCCAATATGCCGTTTTGTGATTTCCCGGGCACTAATTTGATCCCGGGCCCGTAAATGAAAATGTTTGCTGGGGGAAGGTGGGAGGGAATTTTATCCTGGGGCTGTGTGTCCTGAGGGTTTGGATAGGGTTTTTGGGGTCTGTGTGTATGATGACATGAGGGGAGGGGACTCTCCAGGGCGGGGGGAAAGAGCGCCACGAAATGGGGGACTAGTTCAGCCGGGGAGGAAAGCTGGGGGCCATCTTTTAGACGCCATTTTTTTGGGTTTTTGTCCGCCAAAAAACCCCGCCCCCGCTGCTCCTTGGGGGCAGGATTACTGCCCCGTTGTGTGGGATAGTGAGGGAAGCGGGGGGTCTTTCAAGTCATCCATGACCTGTAGCATTTCCAAGCTAAGGCAGGGGGGAGCCAGTGTGCCTTTGGGCGCTCAAGACTGTGGAGTGAGTAAATGATTGGAGGAGGGCCCCCAAAAGGCGGGGGTTTGTAGCGAAATTGGGGGGAAAAAAGTCCTCCCCCTTTTTGGGGAGGGTTTCGTAAATTTCCCAATAGTGAGAATTGCTTCTGCAGCGCCCCCGGGCCCCAAACATCCCGCGAAGGTTTTTTGAAAGGGCCCGGGGCAAGAGAGTTGAAACCCTTTTGGCGGGGGGTTTCCGTAGGGGGTGGGGGCAGGGGGGGTCTTTTTGGCGAGCAGGCGGGTTTTTCCCCCCCCCCCCCCGGAACGGCGCCGATTTCGGGATACCGGGGCACCCCTCCCTCCCGGGTTGCAGACCTTAGTCCATCTGGGGCTTTGATGGATGCTTCAGGGCGCTTTTTTGTGTGGCCTCTAGTTTTGGTGTGGGGGTTCGTAAGGGGGGAAAAGGGCCCATGGGCGTATACCCCAAAGGAGAGAGCGGAGGGCCCGGAATGAAAAAAAAGGTGGGGCTTCCCCGGGAAAAGGGGGCCCCCCCCTTTTTAAGCCAGTGTTTCCCTTTAGGACGGAGACCCTGCTTTTTTCACGCTCCTGCAGGTAAGCTACGTGTGTGCGGAGGTTGAGAGGTTTTGTCGAGCAGATGCCCAGGATTGGGGGCGACGTGCCCAGGAGAGGGGGTGTGCCCAAGGATATAAAAGGCGGGGCGCGGGGGCGCTTCACCCCCAAAAGGCCAGGCCGGATTTTGCACATTCAGCTTCAAGCCAAATTTCCCTACATTTGGGGTTTATATAGTCAACAGGTTCGGGCTCGTTGTGCGGGGGGCGGGTCCAGTGCAGTAGGGGGAAAGGGCGTCCGCATAGCAGGGGAAGCTTATTTCCGGGGGGAGGGGGAGAGAGATGGTTCTTCCATTAGTTTTGTTAAACAGGAAGGGGGCCAAGAATGCGCCCTGTGGTTTTCCCTTTTCGTGTTATGGATTTGAGACGTCCCCCCCCTAAAAGGAAAACTCTAGCCGCTCGGCCCGAGAGGAAGTTTTTGGAGCCATTAAAGGGCTCCCCCCCCCATACTCCCTTGCGGCCCAGAAGCGAAAGGACCCACTCGGCATTTGGGCGGTTAAAAGGGTTTTTCCCGAGATCGAGGAAGGTACTGGGGTTTACCCCCGGGGAAACGGGAGCCCCATAAAAGGGAGGGAAAAAGGAAATTAGCTTTTTCCCATGCCCCGCCGGTAGCAAAGGGGTTTTGATGGAGGGGACCGACCGCCCAGGTTGCCTTTTAGGACTATCCGCCCCCAGGGTTTTCCCCCACACAGCTGGGAGGGAGATTTGGGCAGGCCCCAAAGGATTTTGGCTTGGGTTTATGGTATGATGGTGGGCCTTTCCTTCCATTTTAATGGTATTTTTTGCAGGCCTCCCAGGGGGCCCGTTTTGAAGAGGGTAAAAGGGCGGAGTGACCATCTGAGCCTGCTTTTTGGGGGGATCATGGAGTAGGTAATCCTGTCGGGCCCCGGGGGAAGTAGCCCCAACTGTTTTAAGTCCCCCGACTTTAGTCGGGGAGGGGGGGGAGGGTTTTGGGGTTTTTGACTGCCCCTCACGGGCCCGCGGTCTATTTGATCATTTTTTGCTGGCAGGGCTCTGGTCAATCTGTCACGTGTCTCAATGGGTAAAATTGAGTGCGGGGTTTGGGGGTTTGGCAAATGAGGAGGCGAGCCTCCTGCTTCGCGAGCAGGGTCAGGGGGGGGGGGGCGGAGGGGCCCGCTTGTTGCCTGCGAAAATTGAAAACTGTCGCCACATTTCCCCGAGGGGACGATTTGGGAGTCGACCCCTCGACACCAGTTAGCCAGGTCCCTCCAAAATGTCAGCTTTCCCCCCTTGGCAGCACGGGACAACTCCCTTTGAAGGAGCGCCCGGGTTTGAGCATTTGGTTTTCGGGGGTATTTGTCTGCGGGTGGAGTTAATGCGGCTGTTGAGCTCCCTCACCCCCCGGTTTCGTTATAAAACCAGTGGGCTCGAGGGGGCTTTGTGGTAGGGGGAAGTTTTGTGAGGGGGATTTTTTCTGGATGCGGCGGCTTTGAAAAGGCATCTGAAAAGGGCGGCCCCCTTTGGTCAAGGGTGAGGGATGGGTAAAGAGGGAGAGGGGTTTTTTGAGGGCGGTTTGAAATTTGCCCAATTTGCCGGGTTTTGGTTCCATCAAAGGGGGGGGGGGGCGGGGGAGAGGGATTTTAGGTAGGTTAAAGATGGCAAATTTTTGGCAAAGTGGTCGCTGGTTAGTGGGGGTGGGGGGGCCCAAGAGGGCAGGGGCGAAGAATTCAGTGACAAAGGGAGGAGATCAAGGCGTCCTCCGGGCATAGCGGGGCTCCCCGTTTTTGAGGAGAGAAAAACGCCAGGAGTGCGGTGACCCCCCGGTCTCGAGCGCCTTTCCTGCTGAATTGGTGCGCCCGGGGACGTAAGAATAGGGGGGGGTGACAGTTAAAATCCCCCCCAATGAAGGTCGGGGGAAGGATGCGGGGGGGGAGGAGCTCACCTAGTAAAGGGGAATTTGACGTCGGGAGGCTTATAGTGTTGTATAAGCCCGAGGGGGGAAGGGCAAGGTTTTGTGGTGACGCCCTGGATTTACTCTCGGGCCCAAGGGAGGGGAAGCTGCGAGGTAGAGCTCTGAAGTTATTTTTAAAAGAATAGAGGGATCCGTTGGCTCCCCCCCTTTTACCTTGGGTAGGGAAAAAATTTGGTTTCCCCGGAGGGAGGGCCCGGGGGGTTGGGTGGCTTTAAAGGGCTCCTGGGGGGAGAAAAAATCTAAAGTTTTCTCCGTGGGGGCTTCATGGAGGAGGTGGAGCTTGCCGGGCTCCTCGGATGTTCCCCTGCAAGAGGCGAAGCCCTCCAGATTTTTTTTCCCGTCCCTGATGGGTGGCGTGGCCTCGGCTTCGTGATGGGCTCTCTCTCTCTCTCTCTTTTCATCTCTCTCTCTCTCTCCTCTCTCTCTCTCTCCCCTCTCTCTCTCTCTCCTCTTCTCTCTCTCTCTTCTCTCTCTTTTCTCTTCTCTCCTCTCTCTCTCTCTCCTCTCTCTCTCTCTTTCTCTCTCTCTCCCCTCTCCCCTCTCTTTTCTTTTCCCCTCTCTCTCCGTATATATATCATTTTATCGTTGGGTGTTTCTCCCTTCCTGCAGTGGGGCCGTAAAAGTACATATAGCTAGGTTATAAAATATTTTAATATAATATATAATATATATATATATATCAAGGGGGGGCACTAGGCAAGCGGAGTCAGGGGCCCTTCTGATGCCCATAGAAGGATAAAACTTTAAAGCAGTCCCTTAACAACCACAAAAATATTTTTTTTTTGCAAAAAAAAAAAAAAAAAAGTGACATCCTACCCACAATCCCCCGCGACGTGTTAACGCGTTCGAAGCACTAACGAACCCTTACAATATAAAAAATATAAAAAAAATTTCTACTAAACCCCATACCAAAAAATATATTAAAAATATATTTATTAACATTTAAGACTTAGATAACGTTTCAGGTAAAGGGGCAACAGTGCACCATTGGGTTTTTGCAACCCCCCTAGCAGCTATAGCTATAGGCCACTGCCGCCTGTCTGCCCGCCCGCTGCTTTAAGCTTTGGTTTGTGACGGGCCACCTATTTTGAAGGGCAGGACTGCCAAAATTCACCAGAATTTCGCCCAAACAGTGGTTTGTGTGTGGGGTAATAAAAAAAATTAGTAAGAGAAAGTGGGGAAATGAAATTTAAAAACGACAACATTCGAAAGGCTTTAAGTGTGTATGATATACTCATCTGACCTCGTCAGGGGCATGGGAGGCGATAAGAATGACAAAAAATTTTTTCTCTTATTTGGGAAAAAAACGGGAATTAAAACAAATAGATACTATAAATGAATTTGGGAAACTTTAAAAAAGGCCCTAAAAAAGGGGCATTGTGAGAAAAGGAAATTGGTAAACTTATATGTTTCGCCCAAAAAGAACATTAATTTAAAACCCGTATAAGAGGGTATAACTGGAACCCTTAATGGAAAGTACACTGTACTATGGGTTTTTAAAAAGTACGGTTTCACTATATGCGTGAAAAATTTTTTACATACGGAACGAAGGGGAAAAAGAAAAAGTGTGGATACCCTATAGGGGGTAGCCTGTGGAGGGAAAAGCCATGTTTTGTCATATAGCGTGATAAGTCAACAATGGGGTAATATTTTGTTTAATTTTTCTGATAATTGATCCCCCAGTTTCACGGGGGTGAATTCCACATGGGAGAATATAATATAGCGGGAACGAATAACGACATTCCCAGTATGCTTGTATTTTTCTTTTCTGAGTGGGACGTTAATGCGGCCATGAAAAACGGCAGCGTTACGTTTGTAATTCGAGAGAAATGGAACCCAAAAAGCCAGGGGTCGTGGCAGTTTTAACCACTTTTTTTATAAAAAGTTGGTTTTAGGAAAACCAAAAAAATGGGCAAAATTCCACCCGCACTTAAAAAACAAAAGTATTTAAAATTACGAACGATTTTCTTTTAATGTATTTTTTGTATAGAAGCCTTTATTTAAAAAACATTGTATATAACAAAATAAACCCTGGAGGTTTTAGTTGAAGGCAGGGGAAATGCTACTCTATTTATATTTATTAGTCAATAACGTATGTTTAGAAGTTATCTATATTTGGGAGTAAAATTTTTTGTTTTTATTGTGTATCCCAAAAAAAATAGGAAAAACCGGAAGGGGCAATGGGGTCGCGCGTGAATGGGAATGTTTTGATTCAATTTTCCCGCCCACAACTCCCCGCCCCCCACTCCCCCCCGCGGCGTGTCGCCCCACAATTATAACCTACTTGTCGCAGCAACAAAACCCATTTTTGGCATTCTTTATTTTTCGTTTTTCCAAGGGATTGTTATTGTTTTTTTGACAAGGTTTGGGCCAAAACGCAGCAGTACTGTCTTAGAAAAAAGGGTGAACATCGCCCAAAATTTTTTCATGCCCCAAATTACATGTAAAAAAAAATATTTAAAATTCGCTACCGAGGCGAGAATTTGCATTAAATTTCTATAAAAGAAGTTCCATGTAAGGGATTTTATCCATATAATTTTGTTTGAAAAAACATAAAAAACTTTTATTTTTGTATTCAGATGCGGTTTTCATCAAGGTTTTTCGCCCAAATGGGAATTTTTGAAAAAATTATTTTAGTTTCCCGGGGCCCAAAAAACAGTAGGCCCAAACCCTTTTAGTTTAAAAAAAACCCGCGACCACTGGATTTTTCCCAGTTTCAAATCATTTGGGAATTTTATTGGGGAGAGAGGAGAGAGAGAGAGAAGAGAGAGGGGCGAGAGAGAGAAGAGAAAAAGAGAGAGAGAGAGAGAGAGAGAGAGGGAGGGGAGGGAGAGAGAGAGAGAGAGAGAGAGAGAGAGAGAGGGAGAAGAGGGAGAGGAGAGGAGAGAGAGAGAGAGAGAGAGAGAGAGAGAGAGAGGAGAGAGAGAGAGAGAGAGAGAGAGAGAGAGGGGGAGAGAGAGAGAGAAGAGAGAGAGAGAGAGAGAGAGGAAAAGAGAGAGGAGAGAAAAGAGAGAAAAGAGAAGAGGGGGAAGAGAGAGGGAGATTGAGAGGGACGAGAGAGAGGGAGAGGAGAGAGAAGAGAGAGAGAGAGAGAAGAGAGAGGAGAGAGAGAAGAGAGAGAGAGGAGAGAGAAGGGGAGAGGGGGAGAGAGAGAAGAGAGGAGAGAGAGAGGGGAGAGGGGAAAAGAGAGAGAGGGGGAGAGGGGGAGAGAGAGAGAGGGGAGAGAGAGAGAGGAGAAGAGAGAGAAAAGAGGGGGAGAGAGAGAGAGAGGGGGAGGGGAGAGAGGGGAGAGGGAAAAGAGAGAGAGAGGAGAGAGAGAGAAGAGGGAGAGAGAGAGGGGGAGAAGAGAGAGAGAGAGAGAGGGAGGAGGAGAGAGAGAGAGAGAGGAGAAGAGAGGGGAGGAGGAGTGGGTGTAAAAAGGGACCCCCCCCCCGGGCCCCGGGCCCCACCCCCTCCCCCCGAAAAGGAAAAAGGTTTTGGGTTAAAAACCTTTGGGGTTTAAATCGAAAAAACAAAAAGTTTTCCTTTAAACCCAAAACTGTTCAACCCCCCCTTTCTCCGAGAATTTTCGACACGGCCCCGAAAAGTTTCCCAAAAACTTTATAAAAAGATTTGGGGGTTCTAAAAAACCAAACACCAAATAAAAGGGGGGGCACATTCTTTTCAAACCCAACATGAAAAAAACCCCCCAACATAGGATTGAAAAAAAGTTCAAAACATTCCCTTGGAAAAATGACCGAAACCCCTTTTTTTCCCCCCTTTTACTTTAAAACAGGAAAGGGGTTTGGAGTTTGGATAAAAACCCCAAAACCCCCTAAGGGAAAAAGGTCAAAAAGGGAAATGACCCCAAAAAGGGATAAATTTAAAGGGTTAAAAAAGGAGGGGTTAAACAAGGGGGATTTCAAAGAAGAGGACAAAACAGCGGGTTTTTTTGGTTGGCCCTTACTAGGGGTTTAGGAGAAAAGGGGGATTAGGGGTTTTTAAAAAAAAGGGGGAAGGGGAAACATGGGAAAGGGTAAAGGGAAAGGAGGTTTTTAATTAAAAGGGAAAACAGGGAGGGAATAAGGAGGGTTGGGTTTTAGTTTTTACTTAGTTTTTTTATTTTAAAGGAAGGGAAGGGCGGGGGCCAAAACCCCCCCGGAAAAAGCCTAGGCCGATTTTTTTTTAAAACAAGGGTTGGTGGGTTGTGGGCCTTGGGAGCTTTAAAAGGGGGCCCGTAATTTTATGGAAAGGGGGGAAAGGCCCTTTTGGGTGCGTTTTGCCTAGGTTCCCTGGTTTCCCTTAGTTTTCCCCCGGCGGGCTTTTTTAGGGCCAACCCTGGGAAAAGGGGGGGGTTTAAAACAGTTAAAAAGGGCCCCAACCAAAAAATTTGGTTTCGGGGAGGGGGGGGAAGGGAAAAAAAGAGAAAAAAGAAGGGGGGGTTTTCCATGGGATTTTAATTGGGGGAAACCAGAAGGGGGTTGTTGGGAGGCTGGCAATTATACTTCCGGGGGGGGTTTTAACCTTTTAAATTTATCTCTCCACTTATAATGTAATTTCTCGCGTTACACTTGTTTTACCTATAATACTATTATACATGAGTTGGCAGCTTGGCAATAAAACCACAAACACTCCTAAGATAAAAGCCGTGGCAGGCGACATGCTCTTCTACAAACCAGGGACAACATAGAAGGAACAAAGATCTCAACAACATAGGATGTGATACACAAAGCAAGATATTACATTGGAGAAGATGACCAGACACGCGGCGTTATTTTGTTGCCTCCTTACTTAATGCCGAGAGAAAGGCGATTCGGTTATGTAAGGGTGGATACAGGAGAACAATGGAATGGGTAGAGGGGAAAGAGGTCAATAAAGGGAAAGGTACTGGCAGAATGAATGAGGGATAAGTTAATATTGTGTTGAGATATAGTAGAATAAGAACGGAAGGCCGGGTGGCAAACTACAGAGTACAAGACTAGACAAGATTATTATTATAAATGATTGCAATGGACTAAGTCGTCAGGTAGTTAGTGCGGAGTCAATAGGGAGCTTTAAAAGGAGGCTAGATAATTTCATGGATGGGGATGAAAGGTGAATGTAGGTAGTAGCGTTATGAAACAGCTAGGAACTACCACGTGTAGGTCTCGCGGCCTCTTGTAGTTTCCTTATTTTCTTATGTTCTTATTATATAGGCTACTCACCTGTTTGGCAAGATCGGGCGTCCAAAGCACCGTGAACACGCCATCAGGGTCCAGCACAGATTGGTGGGTGTGGGCGGGAGCGTGGTAGGCGGGCACTGCTGCGAGGTTCACCGTGAGCCCAGCCACCAGGCCTTGCCTGGTGGTTGTTGCCTAGGGTTTTGCCATGGTTGCCTATAGTCCTCCTGGCGTGGCTATAGCCACGCCAGGAGGACTGTGTGGAGCAGTAGCTTGGCAACCATGATGGCACTTCTGGGGAGGAGAAAGTGCAAATGAGATGAGATTGGCAGCCATGATGTATCGAATTGCAGGTCTCGAGCATTATACTTATCGAGGTTATACAAGGTTCCAAGAGGTTATAGATAATTAAATTTCGGTGCCCGCCTTTGCGCATTGCTTGCCTGGAGGCTGGTGATAGATCGTGCCTAGCTTTTCCATGATTCTGTATATAGTGATGCGCTGGTAGTGCACATATATAGGGTGTTGGTAAAAAAACACACGGAATGAAGCAAAAGCCCTTTATTTCTCTATCGTTTCTAGCAAGTGACTTTCGTTTCTACTATGTATCGCCTTCCTCAGAGACATAAAGAGAGATATTGCTTAATTCTGCTTCATTCCGTGTTTTCCCATCACCAACCCCAGTCAACACTCAGAATTCCTTCCATTTCACTCACTATAATGCTTACAATCTAGTACACTACCCCCTCACTTCTCTCATCACCTAACAGGAGCAGCCTCGAGTTCCTGTTACTTAACACTTCCCAGTCGCCTATTTTTCATCTGTAGCCTACGTTACGATAATATACAAGAACAGGAAAAGCTTACTCGCGCCGAACATATAGATTATAGAGAACATATTATTTGTGGGCTGGAAGGGTTAGGCTGAAAGGAAGACCATGCTGTCACCCCAATCCCTCCCTGCCTCATCCCTGCCTCACGCCTGAATGATGTCATTAATGCCACACCTGTACAGTGTACACCTGCCTCGCTTACACTCACCAACACCTGCCTCGCTGTCTCCTGCTTGCAACACCTCATCTCCTTACCTACGCTACTCAGGCTCGCTCACCAAAAAAGAACATATGAACAACAAGAACGTAATAAGAGCATAAGAACTAAGGAAGCTACAAAAAAGTCCATGAGACCTACACGTGGCCTCTTGTAGCTTCCTTATGTTCTTACCTCACGCAGCGCACACCTTTTCCTATTACTGTAAAAAACATGTGATATTTCTTGCTCTTAGTACTAGTTTATACCATAGATAACACTTTAGTCGCCACCTGCCCTTATGTCGCCAGCCGCCATATATTACGAATAATAGCATCACTACTGTTTTTTATGTGCCATTGAAGTTGATACACAGTAGTTTATATCATGACTGTATAATTTCCCCTTTTTTCAGCGTTTTTTTTTTGCTTTGGGGTCTGCAAGTATATACGGTTCCAATTTTCACTTCTCGTTTTTTTTTCGGGCGACGACGACGGCGGGAGACACTCAGAACATAAACACTAGCTGGCGACCTAGTGTAGCCCCGTTCCCAAACGTCGCCACTCGGTTTTATTTTTATAATTGTTCTTTTATAGCCATATGACACAGAGAAGACACAAAATGACACAGATTTCTCCAGATAGCCCCTTCTAATTTCCTGAAATCATAAATTTTAGAAATGTAAGTTTTAAACTATTAACGCCACCACACTTCTGTAAATAAAAAAGGAACGTTTGTCCTGGCGACTTTAGTGTTATCTACGGACCACGGTAGATATAACACCTATAGTCATAGGGGGGCGCGAAACGGAAATTTTTATCACGATAACCGATAAATCGATAACGATAACCTTATCGGCGATAACCGATAATCGATAACTGGCGATAAATTTATTGCCCCATAAGGGGATAACCGATAAATCGATAAATCCAAAAATTTCCCATACTAGTGATAACGATATTGATATTTTAAAAAAAAAATCTTAAATGGGTATCAGTAAACTGTTAGAAAACCCTTCATTTACCTTTTGCACACTAATATCTTCTAAAATTTATGTTTATCCTGTCTCTTCACTAATGAAAAGTACTGTTTTTAAGTAAAATAACTACATTTTAAAGTTGGTTTGACCCTGCTGTGACTGGCTACTGTGACTGTGACTGGTTGACCCGCCGTCTGACTGACCGGACAGGTTCCTGCTGCGGCCCCCCAGTCCCACCGTTGGCCTTGCAAGCTTCGTCATCCTGTTTTGCCTTGTCAGGATGAATCCTGTTGAAGTGGCTCTTCAGGTTGGGGCCTTGGTGCCCTTGTTCACCTTCAAACCCCAGTGATCTTTGGGGAGGGAGGACAAGCACTGGAAGATGTAGCTGTCGCCAACCATCTTCTTGTACTTTAAACCCCCTTGCCAATGAATGGCCCGGGTGACTGAGGCTCAGCCTCAGTGAGCTCAGAGTCAATAGACTCCGCTGAGTCTCCTTGGCTTTATGCGGGCACAGTCTCTTGCGACGCCATCACTAATTCAATACTATAATACTATAAAATAGTAAAGCGCTTTCTAAATTACAAAAAAAATAGGATCAGTTTAGAAAAAGGGCGTAAGTGTTCAAAACGTTTAAAAAACGGATATTAAAGAATAGCACCGAATAGTACATACATATACACGTGCACAACAAATTAGAACGGAAGAAGCACGGGAACATAGGAAAAAAAATCATCCCAAAAAACGCGTAAAACCGGGGGCGCGCAGGAGCAACACCTCCCCCTCCGACAGCTGTGAGAGACTGAAGCTGAGCGAACGTTTTGAGAAGACGTCAAGACGGGTTTGCTGGGTTTAGACCGTTGTCGGTTCCCAGTTCGGACCTACCTATTTCGCCTCCAAGGCACGCGCGGCTCGCCCCTGTGCTAAACTGGAACCCCCCCAAAAATTTCGATTATCGCTAGTTTGGAAGCAAAAAATATCGGCGATACCGATGAATCGATAACGTGGGAATTTTTTTTATCGGATAACCGATAACCCGATATCGTTATCGTGATAAATTATCGCGATTAATTTATCGCGATAACGCCCACCTATACCTATAGTAGTACTACATAACATCCAAACATATATACATGCTCTAAAGTAATAGGCTAAATATTGGAACCTAATACATATATACTGCATAGATACATACATACACATACTGCATACATACATAGACTTACGCACATCATACACATATGGCTTTGCTTCGTTATTATAATTAAAAAAATAAAAATTCTCTCTCTCTCTCTCTCCCCGTACATTTTCTTATCGTCAAGCTTATCTTAACCTTATCTGAAGTATTGGCAGCAGCTACTACATTCGCTGATGATAGGAATGAATGAATAATAAGGATAACCATATATAAACAAAAGAAACATCAGTCACAACACTGAAAATAATAATAATAATAACAATAATAATGATAATAATAAATAATAAAAAATAATAATAGCAATGTTGGTTTCCTGTACGACAATTTCCTTCTTGTTTCCCAGTATCTATAATAGCTAATGATAATAATGAGATAATAACGTACGGAATGAATGTGTCTATTTTACTTACTATATATATATTTACAATTTTCTTATTATATTAAAAAACATTAATTTTGAGTTACATGAACATTGAACAACCAAAAAGTATCTGGCCACACTGCTACCGTAATAATTTTGTACAAGAAGAATCTAGTCCTTTACTATAAACCCCTTCTCGCCCAGATCTTTCCTTTGCTACATATTATTGTCTGTTAGCCACCACGAAAAGTAACAATATACCAAATTAGATAGTGGACAAGGGTATTAAACAGGTCATAGCTATATAATATTGCATACATTCATTGAAATAGTCAATGGTAGGCAAATTACAATGGAAATTACGTTCTGGGCTTCAAGAGTGATATAATTAGTTCTCTATACTAGCCTGACGGAGGGTGATTTTGGTGGGCTGAAGAAGTAGCACGTCAGTTAATTAAGGCCTTATTACACCTGCGTATATGGTTCAGAACCTTTATTCAACCTTTCCTCTTGCTTCCCAGTATCTAGCTAATGATAATGATGAGATAATAATGTACGGAATGAATGTGTCTATTTTACTTATAATCAATCATCTATCCACGGCCTTGATTACGTGCTGTACTCGTGGTTACCAGCTAATATCCCCCCCCCCTACCGTCAATAACATTATAGTCGCCACTGCACTAATGTCGCCAGGCGATATATATTACAAATTTTAGCATCACTAGACTTTTATGTGCCACTAAAGAAGCCTGCACAGTAGTTTATTTTATGTACCTGTCTTCAGTGGCACATACAAGTCTGTAGTGATGCTAACATTTGTAATATTCGCCTATAAAATTCGCCTGGCGATATTAGTGCAGTGGCGACTATAGTGTTATTGACGGTAAGAGTTTTATAGAGATCAAACTATGGGTAAGACAATTTTGAGCTTACATTAACAATAAAAAAGTTTCTGGCTACACTGATACGTAATTTTGTACAAGAAGAATCTAGTCCTATTTTTGTATTAATCAGATCTTGTACTGGCCTGGCGGAGGGTGGTTTAGGAGGGCTGAAGAGGTAGCGCGTCAGTTAATTAAGGTCTTATTACCACCTATAAGGTTGAGAAACAGTGAGGAGTGTGTACAGGTGGGCGCGGGGTGTGTGTACCTGCCAATCAGTGGGTCTCGCAGACAAAACATTGGGCGTCACAAGGCCAAAGGGAATAGAGATCTTAATTCTCTTGGCCTTGGGGTGTCATGTCTGATGTACTGGAATGTCAGTCAGCCAGGGAGTTTAAGAAGTGCTATACAATGCTATTCACTGATATGTTAATTGGTTATCATGTAATAGGACACCAAGACGAGAGTCTATATAAGAGGGGTGGCATAGAGAGAGACTATATAAAGGTGGCGTGGTAAAGGCTTGTCACTTGCTAGTACACGGGACACCCTCGCGGCTACCTTGGGTCAGGTATTAAAAACATAAGAACATAAGATCATAAGAACATAAAAAAATAAGGAACCTACAAGAGGCCGTGCGTGAGACATATATACACGTGATAGTTCCTGTAAAGTTCCTGTTACTGTATTACTCTTAGTATAACTATACTTAACTATATTACCTATTTTGTTCATAATTTAAGATTTTTCATGCCGTTAAGTAAATCTTAATATAAAAAAATGTAACTCACCAAAACCACCAAAAATGCACCAAAAATGTAAAATGAAAACGAATTCTATGTTACTGATGACTTGCCCATTGATTTCTTATAATTTTAAAGCAATTATATTCATAACTTCGGATTTTTCATGCATCAAGCAAATCTTAGTACAAAAAAAAAAAATTGTAACTCCAAAATTTCGTAAAGCAAACCTGCGTTAAACGGAAACGAATCTTAGTAAAAAAAATAAAGATAAATAAAATGGTAAACTCCGACATTTCGTAATGCAAACCTAAGAACATAAAAAGAACATAAGAAAAATAAGGAAGCTACAAGAGGCTGGGATACCTACACGTGGTAGTTCCTGTTACTTAACACTACCTACATCCACCTTTCATCCCCATCCATGAATTTATCTAGCCTCCTTTTAAAGCTCCCTAATGACTCCGCACTAACTACCTGTCTGCTGAGTCCATTCCAATCATTTACCCACCCTATTTGTGAACCAGTTTCTCCCTATTTCCTTTTTAAATCTACGCTTTACCTGTGTTAAACGGGTCTGCGTGTATTTGAGGTACATACCTTATTTATACACTGCCTATCTGTTTGAGGTTTGTGCTATTTCAGATCACTGCAGCGTCTGTGGATATCTTCCTGGCATCGACGCGCCCTTACGTAGCTTCTTCCCCACAATGCATCGCCTGCACAACCACCCTCCTCTGCCTCACAGTAAGTGGTACCGTCACCAAGCTAACCTGGCGGTCTGACTTCATTCCACATGTGGCCACTATTTCACTTACTTCAAGTATGGGAGCACGGAAAAGAAATTCATAGTAATAATATTAATAATAAAATATAATAATAGTAATAACAACAATACTACTACTATTACTACTACTACAACTACTATTACTACTACTACAAATACTATTACTACTACTACAACTACTATTACTATTACTACAAATACTATTACTACTACTACAACTACTATTACTACTAACACTACTATTACTACTACTACAATACTATTACACTATACAACACTATACTACCACTACTAATACTCACTACTACTAAACAATACCAAAAAAAATGTGTCGAAGGATCATACATCAGTAAACAGAACCAAGCTTTCCATACAACACAATTACATAAGACCCAGATTACAGTCACCAGAGGACAACACTAGGTTGTCTGTCCTTTAACTTTAGCAAACATCATAGGACAAAGCAACACACGCAAAACCAGCTAAAACAATCGAGCCAATAAGACGCAGAGCTGTCACCTTCATCCCCTGTAGGTCATTCAATTTCTAGTCCTAATGCAAAGATTATTATTTGGACAAAAAACAATATGTAACCTATGCTTATCTTAATATTATTGTAATTTATATTTTGTTGTCAATAACCAACTAATTATCGTCTTCTTGTGACCTTTGAGCTTATTTACGCTTCATAGGTCTTCTTCAAACTTCGTTCCTTAGTTTAACAAGACTTGTCAATCTTCCCTATGGTTATTTCATTTTTTGGATACAACATTTTCATTAGTTTTGGTCCATATCTAACTAACTATGTGGAGGGCGGACTTTTTTTTTTTTTTTTACCTTGTAGGGCCATGGTCATTCATTTTTCTGGGTCTAATGTAAGATTATATTTGGCAAAAAATAATGTAACCTATGTTTATTTTATATTATTGTAATTTATATTTTGGTCAAAACAACTATCTAACTACTAGTGGCCATGGGTGACGCTAAACTTGTGAGGCAGAGCTGAGTGTACAGGCTTGCGAGGGTTCAGTTGATAGCTGTTCCACCTAGCTCTTTGCTGGAGGCACCGTCGCGAACACCTTCCCTGTCAGATAATGAGGTAGCCCTGGTGTTGTTTTCAAGCCTCTTCTGGGTCCGAATCTTAACCCTTGAGCCCAAAACGTAATCTCCATTGTAATTTGGTAACCTGTAGCCTTCTCGGTGTCACTACTAGTCCAAAACGTGGGGAGAGCGGGGCAGTTGCTCGAGGGTAGGTTGTCACATGCCTTAAATCACATGTTATCACAGTACATGTTTAATACTACTACTACTATACTACAAAAACTACTCTACAACTCACAATAATAAATAAAAAAAGTTAATGCGAGTTAAGCAATGATGCCAACCTACCTCGATGCAACCTGCCCCCATTCTCCTAATTAGTATAGCCCCAAAAAAT
>JACEEZ010000852.1:92500-96588 GCA_016584305.1 Chionoecetes opilio | reverse complement strand
TCTCCCTTCCTCGTCCAGAGTTGGAGAACGAAGGTGAAAATTGTTCCCACGTCGGACCAATCTAAAAGTGACGGTGTGGTGTCTTAATACTTCCTGAACTTTATATACATAAATTTCTGCAACTTTTGCGGTCTTAGATCTAATTCCCAGTCAGTTAAAATCACCTCTCAACCTCATCATCTTTAATCTTCTGAAATGTTTACCATCTGGCTTTCGCTTCAATGTCACTTTCTTACTGAACTTATCTGTGCTGTATATCTCTCCCATGACTCCTCAGACTATGTAAAATTCTTCAACTATCAAACTTACAAAGTGGAGCATATCTTGACAAATTTTCCTTCTGCTAAAATCTCCATTTATGGGGATTTTAAAAACGATGTAAATTTCTTCCAGAGTCTATTTTTCCGCCTTCATATGACTTAAACTCTTTCTAGAGAGAGATGTCAAAACACCACCCAAACTTAATTGACCCACCAATCATTTTTATCTTGCGTCTTTTTCTATCTTCTTTGGGTGGTGGCAACAAGTAGGTTTTTTCTGCCCTAGGTCAGTCACTTCTGATGTAGAAAAAACGCGTTTGGGTACAAAGGAAACAGGAAAATAGCAAAATGAGAAAATGTTGGTCAGAAAAAGTGTAGGAAAGGACAAAGCACAAGTCTAAACGTCTGCAACCGACCACATCTATTTTAATAAAAGTTTGCAGAACATGAATGCCGGAGTGTTCAGAACAATACACGTCTTAGTCTGGTGGAGATGGAGGAGCCTGCATTGTACGTACAAAAACCGGCATTTTAAAAGCAAAAGAAGAGAACAAAGACATTTTAGAGATGAAACGATTTCAGTTGCTTTCCCTCGTCAAGGAGATGAGGGTGTGACGGCTGCCCTTTATTTCACTCCTCTGAGTGGCAAAACTTTTGAGATTATGATAAGAAAAAGGATTGTATAGATGGTGTGGCTCAAGAACGGTAAGGGTCATGTTAAGTGCTCTACAGATTATTATCGAAGTCTCTGGAGATATAGTCATGAAATTCATATTAGTTTTCTAAGTAATAATACTCCCAAGACAATGGCAATACGTACTTGAACGATGTACCTTAATTTTAAGTTTCCTTTCAAACCGTTCTATTGCAGCTACTGTAGACGGACATTGTTCTTCTCCTAAATCTATCAATAGTGGTGTTCCCCAGGGTTCTGTCCTATCACCCACTCTCTTTCTATTATTCATTAATGATCTTCTAAGTCTAACTCAAAGCCCTATCCACTCCTACGCTGATGATTCTACCCTGCATTTTTCAACGTCGTTTATTAGACGTCCAACTCAACAGGAACTAAGTGATTCACGGAGAGATGCCACCGAGCGCCTAACTTCTGATCTTTCTATTATTTCTGATTGGGGCAAAGCAAACCTTGTTTTGTCAATGCCTCAAACACCCAATTTCTTCACCTATCTACTCGACAAAACCTACCAGATCCCCTCTTCTTCAATGACACTCAACTGTCTCCTTCTTCTACAATGAACATTCTAGGACTATCCTTTACTAAAAATCTGAACTGGAAATCTCACATCTCATCTCTTGCTAAAACAGCTTCTAAGAAGTTAGGTGTGCTGTGGCGTCTGCGTCCTTTTTTTTCTCCCTCCCAATTGTTTGCTCTCTACAGGGGCCTTATCCGCCCATGTATGGAGTATGTCTCACATGTTTGGGGAGGATCCACTCATACAGCTCTCCTAAACAGGGTTGAGTCAAAAGCTTTTCGTCTCATCAACTCCTCTCCTCTGACTGACTGTCTTCAATCTTTAAATCACCGCTGCAATGTTGCTTCTCTTGCTCTCTTCTACCGTTATTTTCATGCTCACTGCTCTTCTGAACTTGCTAACTGCATGCCTCCCCCACTCCCGCGGCCTCGCTGCACAAGACTTTCTACTCATTCCCATCCCTATTCTGTCCATCTTCCTAATGCAAGAGTTAATCAGTATCTTTACTCTTTCATCCCTTTCACTGGTAAACTCTGGAACTCTCTTCCTGTTTCTATTTTTCCACTTTCCTATGACTTAAATCTTTTCAAAAGAAGTGAAACAAGACATCTCCCGAACTAAATTGGCCTACCCCTTTGTTTTTATTTTATTCTCTTACTGTCTTCTTTATAGGGACTGGCAACTAAGCGGGCTTTGTGTTACCCATTTTTGTTGTGCCCTTGGCCAGATCCCTGTGATGTAAAAAAAAAAAAAAATAGAAAAAAATTATGAATAATTTATTTAAGATTATTAATTACTGTATGACCTTCTTGTTCAATGTAATAATACATCCCGTGGGATCAACTCATCGCCGCCTAAAATACTCTACAGCCAGCTTAAGAAAGTGATCTAAACCCAGAGCACAATGAGGCAAATCTATCTATTCATGTCAAGTAATCTAAGCGTGAGTGCGATCAAGTGCGATAAACTGAGACATGATAAGGAAGACAGTGCTACAGGGTCATAAGTCACATCATCTCTTTACCCCTGGCCAGTCCTTAGAGATGTATAAACAAATATTACACGACGGCCTCAGCATCCCCTTGATTCCTCTCTTTCATTTTACAGGACCGACGGATATCTCATCATCCATTCATTACAGTCTTAACATCATCTTTCTGTTTAATGTCAGATTTTCCCATAATATCTTATAAGGTTAGACGGTCAATAGTACGCTTCCAACTATCTCTATCCATTGCCTCAACCTCTTCAATGCCCAATGCTGCCAGATCCTCTTCATTACCGAGGAGCTATAATAAAAACTGCTAAGGGAAGCTCCGTGAAGCCTTTATCATTGAAGGGGATAACTATCAAGCTCAGTAAAAGAAGTAATCCTCACCAAGAAACAGGAAATAACACATCCCTCTGGAGTGCATCAGTGTTGTAATTCAATCAAGATGGAGCCTCAACTCCTGTCGCTCATGGTGTATGTCAGTGTCGTTATCATTCTTGGAAGAGGAACGGATGGGTGGGGGAGGGGGGGGGGCGGTCATATTCACCCTTGGACATTTTCCCCTGACAGAACCCCTCTAGACATATTCCTCTTAAGATATTTTCCCCTGTGGACATTTCCTCCCCTGGATGTATTTAATAGCACTGTGTTGTGGTAATATAACACTGACCGGAACCATTGCTGTTAATAGTTTAGGTTAGGTCAATTTTACTGACATATTTTCTTCTGCCAAATTCGTTAGATATATAAATAAGGAGAATATGTCTGGAGAGGGAAATGTTCAGGGGGGGAAAATGTCCTACACTCGGATGGGAGACGCGTCGTGCGTACATCTGAGGGAGGACAGGACAGGTACACCGGCGATCATTATTACCTGACAAATACGTAATGTGGCAACAGATAGAAAAGCTCTCTCTCTCTCTCTCTCTCTCTCTCTCTCTCTCTCTCTCTCTCTCTCTCTCTCTCTCTCTCTCTCTCTCTCTCTCTCTCTCTCTTCTCTCTCTCTCTCTCTCTCTCTCTCTCTCTCTCTCTCTCTCTTCTCTCTCTCTCTCTCTCTCTCTCTCTCTCTCTCTCTCTCTCTCTCTCTCTCTCTCTCTCTCTCTCTCTCTCTCTCTCTCTCTCTCTCTCTCTCTCTCTCTCTCTCTCTCTCTCAGCATACAAAACGTGGCTAAGCTCAGGCCAATGTAATAATACTAAACAAATAATGAAAATATAACAACAAAATAGTTAGAAGGTATAATAAATAAAATATTCATTTAATCAATGAACCGCGATCTGAATGCACTAATCAATGCAAATATCTGACCGAACACATGAATACATTAAAGTCAATGAGTTCAGATTATTAACCGCAATATGAACATTCTCTTTCAATAAAAAAAAGATGTAAAACTCCCAGGCGGAACAAAACGCAACGTGGCACAAAATTACGCTTCGTATATCAAAGTCAATCCTCGAATACAAAAAAAGGAAAGCTTGAGAAAAAGCCGTATCAGTCTCTCATGCCTTCAATAACGCCATGATTATTTGAAGCGTCGAATATAAAACCAATTAATATTTTACGACATTTTCATAACCTTTCGGATCCACAGTCTCTGCAATTAACCCCTTCACGCCCAGATC
>JACEEZ010000852.1:30000-87500 GCA_016584305.1 Chionoecetes opilio | reverse complement strand
TGCACAAATTTTGTAGTAGAAAAAAATGGCACATAAAAGTAGTGGCATATTGTAGTGTCGATTACTATATAGTCTAGGTTAGTTAGGTTAGGTAAACAAATACAAATATGCATATACTTTACATATCTGAATGAATCATCATAAGGTGCCATTTATTCCAAGTCTGAAGAATATGCCATTTTTCCTGAGCCATTTTTTAAGTAATGAGAGTTTAAGTTGAGTCTTGAGTGATGAGTCTTTTTAAGTAAATTAAGTATGTAAAGCCGTCTATATGTCATTTCTGGCTTTGGTACTGCCTCAACTATTGCTCTGCCGGCTACTTGTATTTAATGATCTCCATGCCTCTCACTAAACTGATTTCTACCATTTATCGATCATTTCAACGCCTATCTTTAGCAATATCGATATATATTACCTTGTGCAGTAATATGAGAGACCAGTGGAGAACACATTTTGCCTCTTAAGTGTAAAATATACAGGAACCACGACTTTGAAAATAGGGGAGGAAGTACGAAGGGAAAAAGAAAAACGCTTGGTGGTGATACGAAGACGTGACAAGAGTTTCCGAACCTTTTTCTCGGAGCGCGGACAGCCAAAGGTATCGTGATGAGATTCCCTTTTTGGCGGTGCAGTGAAGGGGAAACTTAACTGAACCCAAATCTTGAAGCGATATTGCGGGCTGCTGCCGGGTCTTCTGAAGTGATTCCTTCCTCACGCCCTTCACTATATCAACACCCGGGACGCGTTGACAGAGAACGCTTTTGATTTCATAGCAGTAAGGTTGTATCGGATATAATTAAGTCAATTATTAAATTCTAGTTTGCAGGAAAAAGCACGCGAGAAGGAAACTAGGTAGGTACAAGGCACTTCCATACAGCTTGTCTCTGTGATAAGTATGTCTGACGCACTATGGCTATGAAGGAGAGGTGATTAACGATAACCATCTTTCCACCTGTCGAAACCTTGCCAAGCCGGTAGATGTATACTCTCCCTCCTCCCGGCGTCATCACAACATTCAAATACATGATGGAAGTCAAGGCAATATACATTTATTTTACATGCGGTAGATAAAAGAATTTTCGTGAAGGGGGATGTATTTATGAGCTGAAATTAGAACCACGGTATCACATACATTATTTTGTCATGTCATTGAACTGTGTTACGTATATGCGATAATGAGATACTATTTGAAAGGGTTTGCATATCATGGTCTGAATTCTTATGCGATGCCGCCTGTCTCTTCATCCAGGCAAAAAGAAAAGAAAAGAAAGAAAAGACAAATATGAAAATAAAAAATGAAAAGAAAAGTTGTAGAAAAAAACTCCAGAAAATTATGACACAAAATCTATTAGAAGACTTTGCGATACATAATTTTTCTTCATTATTTAAACAACGACGCGAAAGTTTCACAAAATATGTAAATACAGGTCGTCTTCAAGATTGCCTATTCAGATGACTTGTAGGTGGTGGTGGTGGTAGTGGTGGTGGTGGTGGTGGTGGTGGTGGTGGTGGTGGTGGTGGTGGTGGTGGTGATGGTGGTGGTGTGGTGGTGGTGGTGGTGGTGGTGGTGGTGGTGGTGGTGTGGTGGTGGTGGTGGTGGTGGTGGTGGTGGTGGTGGTGGTGTGGTGGTGGTGGTGGTGGTGATGGTGGTGGTGGTGGTGTGGTGGTGGTGGTGGTGGTGGTGGTGGTGATGGTGGTGGTGGTGGTGGTGTGGTGGTGGTGGTGGTGTGAAAGGGTTGGTGGTGTGGGTGTGGCGGTGGTTGTTGAAGAGTGTGGCGCTGGTGGTGGTGTTGAGGTGTGGTGGTGGTGCTGAAAGGTTATAATGGTGGTAGTGGTGGTATGCGAAAAAAAGGTCAGTGATTGTAGTAGTGTGGTGGTGTTAGAGAGTGGTGATGGTAGTGGTGAGGAGTGTCGTGATGGTGGTGGTAGAGGAGTGTGGTGATAGTGGTGATGGTGGTGGTGAGGCGACGTAGGTGAATGGTAGCAGCAAATCCTTCCTCTCGATGATTGGCGGCTGACATGTGGAGGCTAATGTCCTAAAGCAGCGGCAGCTGGGCGTGCAGCACAGTGCTGTGCTGCAGGAGCCCATGGCCTTGCTGCACCACTACGGCGCGCTGCACCACAGGTTCGCCGGGCTGGAGAATGACCATGCCAGCGAGCTGGAGGACCACGCAAGGCTGCTGCAGGAGCACTTTTTTTTTTTTTTTTTTTTTTTTTTTTGTTTTTTTTTTTACATTTGTGCCTATAGCGCCTGTAGGCAGTGGTGACCCAGGGGCTCGGATGGTAGGCTCTGGAGGTTCACTTGAGGGTTCTGATGGTTGGTCCTCGCCCGTGGTGGCGGAGGCAGGATTTTTATAGTGTCGCCTGTGATTAGAGGCTCATGCCGCCCCCCTGTGTCCTCCGATGCACTCGCAATCGAAGGTAGAGTTGATGGGCAGGACATGTGGGTGTTCTTAGGCCACTCGACGGTGCAGAAAGGTTTTGGTTTTCTTCGGGGATCGAGCTCAGGTCACTGAGAACGCCAGTCGGAGACGCTAACCACTCCGCTACCGCCTCCCCATTAGATGCTCCCCACCTGGCCCTGCGTGGCGAGCATCTCCTAATGGAGAAGGATATCGGCGCCCTGCACGCCACCCACCATGTCCTGCAGGACTCTTACGAAGCCCTGCAGGACAAGTACGATGCCCTGCAGGCCAGGCATTCTGTGGTTGAGAAGGACCACGGCGCTTTGCAGGACTCTTACGAATCCCTGCAGGACAAGTATTATGTGCTTGGACCACCAGGTCCACTGTGAGGTGACATCGACTGTGAGGAGGACCACCTCAAGGTACAGACGGACAACGACAGGCTACGGGACAGCCTGCATTTCAGCGTGAAGGAGCTTGCTGCAGGACAAGAAAGAGCTCGTGGCAGCCCTTGGATAGCGGTAGCAGGAGGCCGCTGCCAAGGACAAGGCCCTGGAGGACATGAGGCGCGGGGCACGGCGCCTGAGGCAGGGCTGAGTCCCTTCAGGCGCAGACCCGCGCCCTGATCCTCCAGGTGGAGGAGGACGAGGAGAACCACCGCAGACAGATGCGACTGTGCGAAGACTCCTTGTCCACCACCGCCCGGGCTGCATATTGCCGAAGTCATAGACCACTGTATACCTGGACTGTTCACGCGACAATGTTTTGAATTGCGGGGCTGCATAGGGGACTGCGGGGCGCCCAACAAAGAGATATAGAGGTCTATGGACTATCATATAGACTGGTTTATCAGTATATATGATATACTGTAATCTTCGTAAATGTTTGTTCTATAATATTATCAAATAAAAAACAGTAAAACACGCTAAAGAAATGCCATTACGCGACTATGAAGAAATATGCATGAACATAATATTCACTTAACTCTTCGCCATTTAAAACTTTGCGAGTCAACTTTTATCATGAAGGGTATCAATAGAAGCGCAATTTTATTAGCTTTCCATTGCTATATTTCGTTATCTGATAAATGATTTAGAACCATGCATAAATTAGCGTTAAATAAATAAATAAAATCATCAATCGGGTAATTTTCCCGATTGATGAGGTTATTTATTTACTTATATATTTCGTTTTATGATAAATGAATTAGTACTATGTATAAATTAGCGTTGACTAAATAAATAACCTTATATGACTTATATGACGGAACATTAGTAGTAGTAGCGCTGATGGATGAATGTTAGAAAGGAAGACAAACACTTCTATAATAACATAAGCGAAAGTGTGTCTGTCTGTCTGTCTGTGTGTGTGAGTGTTCAAGTTCAAGTTCAAATATTTTATTGCCATAAGAATACACACAAATATTAAATCCATCATTAACCTTTCGTGGAAAAGTCTGCTGAGAAAACTTTCGTTAGCAGACCCAGTTATTAAGCAAGGTAATATGTGCACATTCCAGAGCGAAGACTATTATATCATCTCTATGTAGTATTCATAAAAAACATCTGTAAATATCCTTACTCATACTAACGTATACTATCTATATAAACACACACACGTACCCATACAAACATATTATTATGTAACATATATACATACCATACATATGCAAAAACATATAAGAGCATACAGTAAATATATTCATACACATAAAATAGATGAAACCACACACACACACACACACACACACACACACAAACACACACACACACACACACTCATCCACACACTATGTACACATACACAACATAATCATTGAAATTTACTTGAATTATCTAAATATTAACAAAGTATACAAGTTGACCCTTACAATATGATATCATATGTGCAGCAAAAAAGAGCTCAGATATTATATGTATTCTTTCATTGTGTTTGAGAATGCAAAAGATACTTTTTTATTCTATACTTGAAGCTGTTAACGGTACAAGTGTGTGTGTGTGTGTGGTATAGGTTCCGCCCCCCGTGGCGGAATCCCATCATATGGCACAGTTTTGGAACCGGGTCGAGCAGGGGAAGGTTTTAAGCCCACTTATGAGATGATCCCATCACTTTTTTTTCTTTTTTTAGCAGCCTATTAGCGAGAATTGTGAAAAAAAAGTGGGTTGCGAGAATTGAGGAAACCTTGATGTAGGGTGATGGGTAATGGGTGAGTGAATGGGTGGGGTGATGGGTAATGGGTGTGGCGTGATGGGTGAGTGAATGGGTGGGGGGTGATGGGTTGGGGGTGATGGGTGATGGGTGAGGGAATAGGTGGGGGGTGATGGGTAATGGGTGAGTGAATGGGTGTGTGGTGATGGGTAATGGGTGAGTGAATGGGTGTGTGGTGATGGGTAATGGGTGAGTGAATGGGTGTGTGGTGATGGGTAATGGGTGAGTGAATGGGTGTGGGGTGATGGGTAATGGGTGAGTGAATGGGTGTGTGGTGATGGGTAATGGGTGAGTGAATGGGTGGGGGGTGATGGGTAATGGGTGAGTGAATGGGTGTGTGGTGATGGGTAATTGGTGAGTGAATAGGTGGGGGGTTATGGGTAATGGGTGAGTGAATGGGTGTGTGGTGATGGGTAATTGGTGAGTGAATGGGTGTGTGGTGATGGGTAAGGCGTTAATACATACATTTCTACATCCATGATTTCAGGAAAGTTAGAAGGGGCTATCTGGAGAGTCTGTGTTTGGTGGCCAAACACAGGTGGTGGGCCGAAGGCCCACCACCTGTGTTTCGTGTTTCTGTGTTTCTGTGTATTTCTCTATCGGATATATCTCGCTATATATATATATATATATATATATATATATATATATATATATATATATATATATATATATATATATATATATATATAATATATATATATATATAGCGAGATATATCCGATAGAGAAATACACAGAAACACAGAAACACGAAACACAGACTCTCCAGATAGCCCCTTCTAACTTTCCTGAAATCATGGATGTAGAAATGTATGTATTAACGCCTTACCCATCACCACACACCCATTCACTCACCAATTACCCATCACCACACACCCATTCACTCACCCATTACCCATAACCGTAGCCATAGGGGCGTAGAGGTTGTCCCCCTCGGTCTCGCTGTCGTCCTCGGGACGGCGGCTAGTATATATATATATATATATATATATATATATATATATATATATATATATATATATATAATATATATATATATATATATATATATATATATATATACATATAATATTATATACAACGTGCTCCTATATATATATATATATATATATATATATATATATATATACTAGCCGCCGTCCCGAGGACGACAGCGAGACCGAGGGGGACAACCTCTACGCCCCAAAGGACGACAGCGAGACCGAGAGGAACTGCCTCCTCTCCGCCCTCGAGGACGACAGCGAGATCGAGGACAGCCTCAAAGGATGAAAAGCCTCAAAGAGGATGACAGCGAGACCGAGGGGGACTGCCTCCTCTCCGCCCCCGAGGACGGCAGCGAGACCAAGGGGCACTGCCTCTCCGCCCCCGAGGACGACAGCGAGACCGAGGGGGACTGCCTCCTCTCCGCCTCCGAGGACGACAGCGAGACCGAAGGGGACTGCCTCCACCCCCAAGGACGACAGCGAGACCGAGGGGGACTGCCTTGTCCTCGGGGGCGGAGCCAGTCCCCCTCGGTCTCGCTGTCGTCCTCGGGGGCGGAGAGGAGGCAGTCCCCCTCCGTCTCGTTGTCGTCTTCAGGGGCGGAGAGGAGGCAGTTCCCCTCGGTCTCGCTGTCGTCCTCGGGGGCGGAGAGGCAGTCCCCCTCGGTCTCGCTGTCATCCTCGGGGGCGGAGAGGCAGTCCCCCTCGGTCTCGCTGTCATCCTCGGGGGCGGATAGAGGGCATTCCCCCTCGGTCTCGCTGTCATCCTCGGGGGCGGAGAGGCTGTCCCCCTCGGTCTCGCTGTCGTCCTCGTGGGTGGAGGCAGTCCCCCTCGGTCTCGCTGTCATCCGAGTCCCCCTCGGTCTCGCTGTCATCATCGGGGGCGGAGAGGCTGTCCCCCTCGGTCTCGCTGTCGTCCTCGTGGGTGGAGGCAGTCCCCCTCGGTCTCGCTGTCGTCCTCGGGGGCGGAGGCAGTCCCCCTCGGTCTCGCTGTCGTCCTCGGGGGCGGAGAGGAGGCAGTCCCCCTCGGTCGCGCTGTCATCCTCAGGGGCGGAGAGGCTGTCCTCGATCTCGCTGTCGTCCTCGAGGGCGGAGAGGAGGCAGTTTCCCTCGGTCTCGCTGTCGTCCTTTGGGGCGGAGAGGTTGTCCCCTCGGTCTCGCTGTCGTCCTCGGGGACGACGAAGAAGACCGCTGAAGAGGAGGCGGAGAGGAGGCAGTACCCCTCGGTCTCGCTGTCATCTTCCGTTCCCGAGAATGACCGGGAGACCGAGGGGGAGCACCTGTACTTCGCCTCCAGGCTGTCACCTTGGAGTTTGTAGTCGCCCCAAGTGTACTTCAGTGTGCGTCCCCCGGTGACTGTGTGACTCGGTGCTGAGCAGCGTGGGCGAGGAGACTTGGAACATGAGAAGGGGTAAATGAACTCCTAGTGGTAGATGGAGTTAATACATAGCATTGTAGATCATCTTGGAACCAGGTTGTGCCGCGTGGAGGTGGTGACAGGGTGGAGTTAGGGATGATTTTGATGCTATCCAAAAAAGGTCATGTTCGCCAAGCGTCTTAACTCCAACCTACACATCCCATATTGGAACCAATGAGGTTGGAGTTGCGGGGTGAGGAAAAAACGCTACATAAGAGTCATTATTCTGTATTTACTCATGTGTATTGTTCCTTAACGACCACGAGGGTGAACCTCCAAGCTACGATACCTAGGACGGGATCATTTGGCATTAAAACAATCAATCTACGATCTCACGCATCACCGAGAAGGTTTGGTGAAATGCACACGAAGATGCATCCTGTTTCCTTTGATTGATTGAAATGCCAAAAAAGGACATGTTCGCCAATCCTCCTAACTCCAACCTGTTCATACCAATTTTTTTTTTTTTTTGAGGGTGCATGCAATGAAGGCTGATAGCTTGAGCGACTCACGCGACACCGAGAAGGTCTGCAGCATTGCACAAGAAGATGCATGCTGCCCTGGGACAAGAAGTAACTGAGGAAGTGCAGGGTTTTTGGAGTGACCCCTCGAGCACCCTCCCTCCTGGAGCCACGGATTGAAGAACAAGGCGGGTTTTAACCCAGCCAAGGGGGTGCCCTGTACAGGGCAGTTCCTTGCCGGTCCCAAGCCCGGATAAATGGAGAGGGTTGAGGTTGTGTTAACTGCTCAACCTCGTAAAAAATAGCTTGTTACTAAAAACTTGGCCCAGCCTCGGATTTAGGACAGACCTTCAGATGACGACTTAGTGATCAGCGTCAGTGCTGATCACGCGACCCTGACCACCCCTATGACCACCCCCAACGGTCCTCGAGTGGCGGACGGCCAGGCCCTCGAGACGTCAGCCTCTGGCCGTGACCCCCCCGCGTGGCAGGAGCTGCTCGGGGGTAAGGAAGAAAGCATGAAGCTGGATTGCGAGCATTGCTCGTTTGTCTCAGACTGTGAGAAGTGTTTCCCTCAAATAAGAGGCAAGCAAAGAAAATCAATCCGTGCATTGATTAAACAGCAGAAGATGAAGGCGAAGCGAGAACAGGATAAGGCGCTTAACGCCAAAGTTGAGCAGGACAAGAAGCAAGAAGGAAAAGCTGCCCAGGGGCACGGAGCTCCTGAGGAAGAGTCTGAGATCGTCAACAGATTTCAAGATCAATCTCCGGGACTCAAGTGCGAGCATGGTGTATTTGTCTCATTTTGTAAGCCAGGTTCTTGTCAGTCAAATAGTAAAGAAAAAAACCAGCTGATAGATCATAAAATGACGAAGAAAAAGAAGAGGGCGGAGAGGCAGAGTGATCGGCTGAGAGGCGAGAAGGAACAGAAGCCAGATCGTATTATGGCACCTTTGGCCCGGCCGGAGGAGGACATGAATGCCGCCGAGGAGCCTCCCCGGGGACTTGGAGTTCCTGAAGAAGAGTCTGAGCAAGAGGACGCAGACAGCCCTCAGCTGGACTGCGAGCATGGCGCGTGCGTCTTTGACTGCGATCAGTGTTTCCAACCAACAAAAGGCAAGAAGAAAAAAATTACCCGCGAACGGATTAAGCAAGAGAAGTAGAAACAGCGAGATCGTATTATGGCGCTTTTGGCCAAGCTGGAGGAGGACATGAATGTCGCCGAGGAGCCTCCCCGGGGACAAGGAGTTCCTGAAGAAGAGTCTGAGCAAAAGGACGCAGACAGCCCTCAGCTGTACTGCGAGCATTGTGCGATGGTCTCAGACTGCGAGAAGTGTTTCTCTCAAATACAACACAACCAAAGAACATTAATCATTGCGTTGATTAAGCAGAAGATGAAGACGAAGCGAGAACATAATAAGGCGCTCAACGCCAAACTTGAGAAGAATAATGAAGAAAACGCTGCCCAGGGGCACGGAGGTCCCGAGGAAACGTCCGAGATCGCCAAAAAGTTTGAAGATCGATTTCCGGAACTCAAGTGCAAGCATTGTGTATTTGTCGTGTTTTGTGACCAATGTTCCCGTCAGTTAGTTGGCGAAGAAAAAACACAGCTAAAAGATTATAAAATGATGAAGAGAAAGAAGAGGCTCCGGCTGAGGAGCGAGCGTGTAACGGCGCTTAACGCCGAGCTGGCCAAGGCGCAGAGCGAGGCGGCAAACACCGATCCGCCACCAACAACTCACCACCAGCAAATCAGGTTCACGTTTGATCCAGACCTGCCGCGGCCTATTAAGAATCGGGAACATCTTTATGAAGATTACTTTAAGAGTGGATTGGGCGTAATAGACCAGAGTGAGCGACGCCTCCACGAGCTGAATGACGACACGGAGGTCTTCACTGAGAACATGCAGGCGATGGCTGCCCGACGCGGCTACACAAAGGCCTGAAGTAGGCAAGTATAAGAAGTAGGCATATAAGACAAGTATATGTGGGGCCGCGGCGATGGACTTCATAGAAAACAACAACACTTTCGAGTTAGATGATCAAGAGCAAACACTTGCCAAAAGTACTTACTTGTTATAACACGTCATTGAATGAATGTTGCCAGCCTGTGTTGCGGCGAAATAAAGCCAACCATTGCACTGAACTATGCGGACACGCGCTCAGACTCAGACTACCTCAACAAGCAGATGTCTAATTGTACCGTAGCGTCGGTCTTATTGCCGCATTTGTGTCCCGGTTCATTACCTTACTTACCACAAACTGCTTGTCTAATAACTGGAGGCAAACTATTTATCTTGAATCACCGTCTCTGAAGAGTGTTCAGCATTTCCAGTAGTTTATTATTATACACTGATCTATCTACCAACCTGTATGAGTCTATTACTGCAACACTATATTATACACTGATCTATCTATCAACCTGTATGACCTTATTACTACAACACTATATTATACACTGATCTATCCAGGGGTGCACCCAAGGATGGACCAAGGGGGCCATGCCCCCCCCGTAATTTCCTTTCTTGTAAAAAATCAGAATACACTAACAGTCCGTTGAAAAATATATATTATGGGTTCTCCAGCGATGTGACCGCGTCACCTGACCCGGCTGCATATTGCCGAAGTCTATTGCTATACGGGATCAGAGGAAATTGGAACCAATCAGCGCGCAGTGAGGGCGGGGGTGTGGGAGGGGCTTATACTCAGACTTCCACACACAATATTTACGGGTAACTTGCTACTTTTGTGGGCAGATATTGTGCGTGACTTTATTTAAATAATATATTTGTAGAGAGAGAGAGAGAGAGAGAGAGAGAGAGAGAGAGAGAGAGAGAGAGAGAGAGAGAGAGAGAGAGAGAGAGAGGAGAGAGAGAGAGAGAGAGAGAGAGAGGGGTGGAAACAGTATAAGATGAATTTATTAAATATTATAATTGCATGCTGTATAATTAAGAGAGAGAGAGAGAGAGAGAGAGAGAGAGAGAGAGAGAGAGAGAGAGAGAGAGAGAGAGAGAGAGAGAGAGAGAGAGAGAGAGAGAGAGAGAGAGAGAGAGAGAGAGAGAGGGTGGAATCAGTAAAGATGAATTTATTAAATATTATAATTGCATGCTGTATAATTAAGGAGAGAGAGAGAGAGAGAGAGAGAGATGAGATAGAGATAGAGATAGAGATAGAGATAGAGAGAGAAGAGAGAGAGAGAGAGAGAGAGAGAGAGAGAGAGAGGGGAAGAGAGAGAGAGAGAGGAAACAGTATAAGATGAATTAGTTAAATATTATAATTGCATGCTGTATAATTAAGAAAAGAGAGAGAGAGGAGAGAGAGAGAGAGAGAGAGAGAGAGAGGAGAAGAGAGAGAGAGAGAGAGAGAGAGAGAGAGAGAGAGAGGAGAGAGAGAGAGAGAGAGAGAGGTGGAAACAGTACAAGATGAATGAGGGAGAATGATCTGGGAGTGTGGCCTCAATCTAGACTCTACCGTAGACAACAGTATAGTTGCCACCTGCACTCATGTTGCCAGGTGGCATATATTACGAATTATAGCATCACTACTGATTTTGATGTGTCACTGAAGATGATACACAATAGTTTATAATCATGAATGTATAATCTACCCTGTTTCCGCGTTGTTTTAAGCTTTGTATCTGCAAGTATAGACGGTTTCAAATTTACCTACTCTTTTTTATTTCGGGCGACGACAACGGTGGGAGGACACTAAACATAAACACTAGATGGCAACCTTAGTGTAGCCCGTTACCAACGTCGCCACTCTGTTTTATGTTTGCAGTTTGTTCATTTATAGCCATATTATGACACAGATGAAGACACAAAATGACACAGACTCTCCAGATAGCCCCTTCTAACTTGCCTGAAATCATGGATGTAAAAATGTAAGTATTAACGCCACCAGACGTCTGTTATCAGAAAAAAAACGTTGTCCTGGCGACTTTAGTGTTTTCTAATAGCCACACCACGAGGACCAGGCACTGAACATGGCTGATGACTCCAAAAGCCACAACATTACTACTCTGCCGCCTCAAGACTTCCAGGCTGAAGAACATAACACAGACGAACGCGCAGCACAATCTGTCTTCGAGGCTGTTGTCCCGAAGCCTAAAGAGGAAACCAAGGCCGCGTGTGTGTATAGCAATAGCATAATTGTAATGAATGATGACGAGGCACGCGAGATGGACGCAATCCTAGACAACCTAGTAAAGTTGAAGTCTGAAATGGATGCATGGTCATTTGAAATAGAAACAAGAACAATCCATTTGGAGAGCCAGGCCGAGACGACAGATAACCCAGCCACCGACCCTGCCCAACCATCTACTACCATGCCACCAGACAGCGGCAAGCCAAGACATCTCAGGAAAGACTGACCGTACCATTTAAATGAGATGGAGGCTGTGATGTTATAGCAAATAGCATGGAAAGGAAATGATTACTTGTACGTATGGCTTCTACATATTTCGTAAAAAAAACTAAATAATTATAATGAAAATAATTATAATAATAATAACAGCAACAATAAAATAATGATGATAATAATAGTGAGTAGGCTATACACAAGAGCAAGTATAACAACACCACCACCAACAACACTTGATCACAATGTTTTACACCCTACCGTAACTAAACAACAGTCTCCCACAAACATGCACCACAACCTTACCTTATTTCCATAAACACTCAGCGAGCTGCCCTTTATCTCTTACTTGGAAAGAGAAAAAGTGGGTATAAAAATTTATCTTAAATTCTTTTCACACCGAGCTGGGCATTACAAGAGGAGGAGGGTAAGGTATTTGCAAGGCATGATTACCTTTTCCCCTCCCAAAGCAATCTAATATCTACTATCTAGCCAGGTAATTCAATAATAGTGGAGCTAATAGGAGTGCAGGAGAATAGGGTTTGAAGCGATTATCAACACCAGAATTTCTCACATGCTGGAGCGAGTGGTCTGAAAAGTTGTTAATTTCATTTTTCTTCTTTAGTCATGTCTTAGATTTTTCTTTTTTTCTTTGAGAGGGAAACAAGAAGGTAACAAGACACCATCCATAGTGTGATGTGGTTTTTTTCTTCATCCAAAACCTGAGTAATCATGATGACGGGAATTCATCAAATAATGTATTAGTACTATTGTTTATTGTTTGTGTTAACATTTGGGCAAGTTACACATTTTTTTATTTCTTCTTTCTTTAGGTGAAAAACGATCTTATATCACCAAGGCAACTCAATCTCTGACGCTTTAACTTAACTCTTGAGCTTTACGCGAAAACAGAAATGGAAACAAGAAACAAGGTAAACATTTAACTGTGTATAACCATGTATCAAGCCTCGCTCATGACCCCAGCCTTGCTCATTGATGTGGAATAACAAAACACATCTTGACCTCTTTGTAGGTTTTAGTTAACACAAAACTCTTGTGCATTCCTGTAACAATATTTCAGTATCAGAGTGGAATTTCAACACACAAGATAAACACTTATACACTATGTATCATATACATTACATATCTTATACACTTATACACCATATGTAATATACATTCACAGTATATTGGAGGAATACCCACCTGGCTTGGTTGCCTGCTTCTGTCGGACTGATCCACACCTGCTAACTCGTTTACCACCTTGACTAATACGCGGTGTTGCCAAATCTACGTAAATGACGAACTACCACAACCCATCAAATAGTTACCTTAGTATATGACAGTAGACCAATCACATAGTTATCATCAACTAACTATTACACTCATGACCCCAGCCTCACCCATGACCCCAGCCTCGATCATGACCCCAGCCTTGTGTAACGCGAGAAAATGGGTTAATCCTGTGACTCACGATTGACGAAAAGTTTACATTGAGTGGTGAGAGTAAAGTAATACATATATAGCTAGTAATTAAATACTCACGATTTTTCTTCACTCCTCAGTCCTTAATCATTTAGATATAGGTTTCCGGCAATATTTTATACCCGTGGTCGCTAGTGACGTCACGGCAAGAAGGCGAGGTAGGGAAAAAGTACACGAGCTGTCTCTCTCTTGCCAACCCTTGTCGAGACAACACGCTCGGAGAGAGTCGTGTCTTACAACCGTTTTCGAAGGGTCTGATGCTGGGAACAGTGAGTTGAGCTGAGCTGAGCTGAGTGGGTGGTTGATCCCCTGAGGGACCCACGTGTGTGCTGATGGCGATGGTTGTGTGTTGCTGAGCTGTGCGGAGTGGGTGACCCGCTGAGACACCAGTATATAGAGCTAAGGCCCTATACCCGCTCCCCAGAGTGTTTTAGATAGATAGATATAGTACCTAGTAACTCAAGAGTAGGAACCTTTTGTGTGTTAAGCCAGGAGGAGTAATTAGGCGTTTCGTTCAACTATATGATGTGAAGTATAGTTTTCTGTGGGAACCCATTAGCCATTTAGAACTGGGATGTGATTACTGTTCGAGTATAAAGAAACCCTGTTAACGAGTCGTTTATTAAGTCCCAGTTATCCTCATATATTCTCTAAATCTTTATTTTTTTTTTCCCACTTATTGTGGGTGGTGGCAGCGTAATCGCCAGGTTTGTGGAGCCCTTCAAGTTAACATCCAGCTATAAGGGGGGCGCTACAAGCTGGTGGCAGCTGGTTAGGGATCCATTTCAGGCTTCCCCTTACCCACGTGCTAACTAATTCCTTTTTATTTTTCAAGTGCCAGTGCCCAGTGATCACATCCATGTACAGGGTAGCGCTAGTTGGTCATAGTCAGGTCCCTCAGACCGTGGAAGTAGATGATCCTAACGTAACAGTAGATGTTTATAGAGTGCCAGGAGGCAAGATTAGAACTTTTTTTTCAGATGCTAGATTGAACGGAGTCTTGCAGAAAGAATTTGAGTTAGTCATCCTATGGTTAGGCAGTAATGACATCAAAGAAAACAGTAAGGTGGGAGACATAGTGGAAGATATTAGGAAGGTAGTAGAAGCCTTACAGGCAACGTGCCGCTGTGAGATAAGGATTTGCATGATAGAACCCAGGATCATAACAGACCATTACGCTAGGAGGGTTGAGCAAGAAACATACGATAAAATAGCTAAAGCGATAAATAACAAATTGAACAAGAAACTAACTCAGTATAGGAAATTAAGCTTTAACGCCAAACCATATGCACAAGACTTAGCGCATGATGGAGTGCACTTTACCAGGACGGGCAGGAGCTTTATATATTAAAAACTCGTAAATGTAATCATGCACAACTATCAGGCATGGGCTGCAGTGCAGGCCTTAGGAGGCCCAGGTTACCCACCATAGAAATAATAAGTGTATGTCAGTGTTGAGGCTTTATAGACGCCCCGGCAAGTAAGCAACTTCTGCGGGTTGTCGTGGCTGTAATAGCCACCTTAAAAAGCCCAACACTAGACCCAGTAATAGTCATCATATACATTTTTTTTTTCTCCAAGATGGAGGATTTGATTAATTTTTCGGAGAATGGAGCAGAGAGTTTGGAGATTAGGAAGGAGGAAGTAGTGACACCCAAGGAAGACGATATCAGTCCAGAACAATACGAGCAGTTAGATAGGATGATTCTATTAGAACAAGAAGTGGAAAGAACGAAAATGGCTCTTGAGTTATTGTTGAGAGATAAGGGAGAGGAGAAGGATGTCAGGAGACCAGTGAGGTCATTGGTAAAGCCTAGAGATATACGAATGCTGAACCTCAGTGGTTTGCATGGAATCGAAGCCGAGGGAAGGTTGAAAGTTTTCTTTTCCCAAGTAGAAAGTTGTTCAGAGGATTTGGAGGAGAGAAAGAGGATCCTTATGGCAAGAGTGGACCCACCGTTAGCGTTATACATACAGAATACCTTAAATCAGGTCAATTTTAAATCGTGGGACTCCCTAACTTATTGTTTATATGAAGAACTAATAGACAATAATGTCGACAGAATCCTTAACAGCATTTCGGAGGTCAAGTATGATTGGCTGGAAGATCCTCAAGATTTCGCAACTAAACTCAAATGTAAATGCGCCATATTGGAAGCAAAGTCAAAACATTCAGGAGAAATTCCCCGTAGGGATAAGATCATAAAAATAAAACTGTTGAGAGGATTACCAAGCCAAAGTAGGGAGAAATTAGAGTTTTTCATGGATGAACAAATCCCACTGAGAAAATTCATAGAGAGAATGGAGACCGAGAGGGCAATAGCCATCGGAAGAGACACAAATAGAATATACGCGATAAACCAGAACCTGCAGCTGTCAGAGATAACACCCGCTCCCCAGAGTATTCCTCCCAATAAGCAGGAACAGTCACAGGAACTGTCAGCCAGTCAGTCAGAAGTAAAAGAACTGCGAGCACAGATGGAAGGAATGGAGAGGAAATTACAAGATTTGAGAGTAGGTAAAGACCAGAAGCTACCCAGTTTAGATTGGAGAAGGAATTCCCAGACGTTTTGTCCCTACTGTAAAATGAACAACCACTCAGCTGCAGACTGTCGAAGGAAGCCAGATAGCAACGCTTATTTTGATTGCTGGAGAGTAGGATGTAGGAGAGGCAGTCCGAGTTGTCCTGGGAGGAAAGTGTTCTCCAGGTGACTAGTTAAACATTGATCCCCCAATAATCCCCTTAGCCATTAATGACCACGTCACGGAAGTTTTATTAGACACAGGAAGCGAATATTCACTTATAAAGAAGAGCGCAGCTTTAAACTTACAACATAAAATAAGAACCCACAGTAACATCCCTAGTTTGACAGGCATAACTGGCAAGGAGTTGAGAATCTTAGGTCAAGTGAAAGTAAAAATAACCATAGGAGCAGATAGAACAATAGAAGTGTTAATGTTAGTAGTGCCAGACCAGTATTTATCCACCCAAGCCCTGGTAGGGATGAATATAATAGGACTAGAAGAAATTACTATAAATTACAAACAAAAAAAATCATGTGGGCTAACCTAACTTACCCCTTGAATTTTGTTGAACACCGATACGGCACCATAAGAGCAGTTAAGAGCGTGGAGTGCAAAGATGAAGTGCCTAAATCAAGCTGTCATATAAGAATACAGCAAAGCGTGACCATAAGACCAGAAAGAACTCAATGGTTAGAATTACCAGTGGACGAGGTAGAGGGAACCATTCTCGTGGTGGACCCTAGGAAAAGACAAGTGCAAAATATAGCACCTATGTGTGTCCAGGTTACTAAAGAAAGGACCATCTTTCTACCAATAGTTAATAACAGTAATGGACAGTTGAAGTTACGTTCTGGTACACTTTTAGCTAGGTATGGAGTAGTAAACTCAGAAGAAATTCAAGAGCAGCAAGTTACGGCAGGACCACGCTGTCTCACCACTAGGATGAGTAACGCTATGTTACCCGACAGTGATGCTAGCAAAGGTAGTGGTACTCGACAGGAACGAATACAGGCTATTCTGGAAAAGGGAGACTGAAAGCACCTAAGTGGACAGGAGAGACACCATCTTTTCGTCTTGATAAAACAACACCATAAATTATTTATCTTAGATGCAGGAGAACTAGGCACCATGAAAACTGAACCAGCTCATATTCAGGTGTTAGATCCAAAACCGTGTAGAGGAGTCACATATAGGTATCCGGAGAAAGCCAAGGAATTAAAATTAATAGCTAAAATGTTGAGAGAAATGGAAGAGAAGGACATAATAGAAAACTCCACAGCTGCTTGGTTAAGTCCTATAGTACTGGTTAACAAGCCGAATGGGGAAAAAAGGATGTATCTGGATTATAGGAAAGTAAATCAACATTTAGCCACTGATATACACCCCCTACCCAAATTGGAAGAGCTAGTAGAGTCTGTAGCGGGCTATGAATACTATGCCACCCTAGATATGAAAGATGCATATTATCAAATACTGTTGGATGAGAGTAGTAGAGATCTAACAACTTTTAGTGAAGGAATATCCTTATATAGGTTCAAAAAACTTCCCTTTGGGTTGAATTGCAGTGCGGCAATTTTCTCTTGCAAGTTAGCCCAGGTTTTAACCCCTTTACTGAAAGAGAACTGGCTTAAAAATTATCTAGATGACATTATCCTGATAGCACCCAGTTACGAGGTCTTGTTGGAGAGGATCGATAGGTTATTTGAACATCTGAATAAATTTGGAGTCAAATTAAATTTGACCAAATGTAAAATAGGGCAAAGAAAAGTTAGTTTTCTAGGACACATAGTGACCAAGGAAGGTTACCAGCCCAACCCAGACAACATAGAAGCCGTAGAGAAAATGAAACCCCCCACTAATATCAAGGAAACCAGAAGATTTCTGGGAATGGTAGATTTCTATAGGAAGTACATAGAAAGATTCGCTAAAATAGCGGTGCCGATCACTAATTTGACTAAGAAAGAAAACCCATTCGAATGGTCAGAGGAAAGCCAGCAAGCATTTCAGATACTAAAAAATAAACTGACTAGTGCTCCCATCTTAACTAAGGCCAATATCAATAAACCTTTTGTGTTGGATACCGATGCTAGTCAAACCCATGTAGGAGCAGTACTAATGCAGTATAATGAACAGGGCAAAGCCCAGGTAATCTCTTACTTTTCCAAAAAATTAAAACCAGTTGAAACGCGATACTCAGCAACAGATAGGGAAGCCCTAGGGATAGTTTTAGCCTGCAGACAGTTTCATCATTTCCTGTGGGGAACCAAAGTTATCATCAGAACAGACCACCAACCGTTAGTGTCAGTGTTTAAACAACGAACCAAGTCACCTAGGATGAACAGGTGGATCCTAGAAATGAGAGACTATAGGTATCAAATAGAATATAAAGCAGGGAAAAAGAACACTGTAGCAGACCAGCTTAGTAGACCAGTAAGAATCATTCGATGTCAAGTAGAAGAGAGATGGTTAGGAACAACTAAAGAAGAAATCAAGGAAATGCAACGAGAGAACCTCAGATGGAGAGAAATGATAGAGTATCTAGAAGGAGGCAGAATACCCAGATCTAAATACCCCAGAAGTACTTTAGGTCAATTTGTGATAGAAGAAGGAGTTTTATATTTAACTAAACAGCAGTTAGATAACAGTGTACACTACTTATTGGTTTTGCCTAGTGAACTGAAGCAGGCGGCCTTGGAATTAATTCATAATAAAGAATCAGGTCATTTAGGGCAAAGGAAGGCAATAAGTAAAGCAGAAGTATATTTTTATTGGCCCAACTTAAAAACGGATATGAGAGAATATGTGAGGAACTGTTTAACCTGTCAACAGCATAAGGGTAGTCGTGGACACCAACAACAATGGCAAAAATTACCGTCAGTAAGTAGACCTCTAGAGAGAATAAGCATAGACATAACCGACATGGGAACGGGAGCCCACGGATACCGCTATGTATTAACTATAATAGATCATTATAGTAGGTTTACTGTGTTTTATAAATTAAGAACTAGGATGACCGAGGAAGTATGTAAGAATTTTAGGGAATATATTAGTGTATTTGGAGCACCACATACATTGTTGTTAGATAACGCTAAGGAATTTACGTCTCAGCAATTTAAAGAATTGTGTGATTCATGTGAAATACAGTTAGGATACACCACGCCTTATCATCCACAAGGTAATAGTATCTCTGAAAGGATGCACCGAACAATGAAAACAATTCTCTCTAACCTGTGCAAGGGTTATCCCCATAGATGGCCCAGTTATCTCTTAGAAACCCAAAGAGTGCTGAATAGTGCAGTGCATGAGACAATGGGTACCCAACCTTTCTATGCTTTCTTTTCCCGATACGCTCCAAGGTTGATTAGTGTGAAGTTACCACAAATTGATTCAGAGGAGGAAACAGAAGTGGCACACGAAATCATCAAGAGAACACATTTAGAAAGAGGTAGAAAATGGCGGGAGAAAGCTAATGTGAAAAGGAAAAATGAGAGGTTGGAGAAAGACGAATTGGCGTGGGTGAAAAGAGAACGCTTTGGGCCGGGCACCAACAGAAAACTCTCGGTTAAGTGGTTGGGACCGTACAAAATAGTGGAAGTATTGAGAGATGGTGGTACATATGTGTTAGAAAATATATTTGACGGTGTACGTGTACAGAGAGCGGCCGAACAAATTAAGCAATATATAGGACAAGATGGCTGGCTGTTGGAGCCAGCAGAAGTAGTAATAGTTGAGGAGGAACTTGAACAACCACCACCTAGAGAGAGGAGGCCAGTGAGGAGATACGTAGAGGAATGTTAATGACAGATGGTAGACGACATCTTTAGAGAAAGAGGTATTTTGATGAAAGTCCCCTAGACCAACTTGTAAAGGTTAGGAGAATGATTACCTTAGAGGGTGTACATAGATTACACTATACACTAGACCCGCAAAGGATGTCGTTAGACCCGAGGATGTACTTGGCTCTGAGCTTTGCTCGTTGGGTGATTGACGCAGGAGTGTATGCCTCAATAAGGAGGTGAGCCTTATCCCAAGTTACGGAAGGGTATGGAGAAATTCCAGTCGTGATTTCTCCCTACGTGCCTATGCCTAGGTTTAGTAGGGTAAAGGAATAACCATTACAGACTAGAGGGATGAGTCCAGTCGCGACTCTATATGGCTTCGGCCTAAGTAAATAAGAGATGAAGTGAGAAGGTGAAGTAAAGTCATTACATTGATTATGTATCCCCAAACTGGTTAAATCTGCTCCTGGTGAGGGAGGTGAAGAAATTAAGAACGCATTACTACTTAATTATTGTTTTTGTAAAGTTCATTTGAGAATTGTAATGTCCAACTTAAGTATTTTTTTTGTGGGTGGATAGACGACCCATATATGAATTTAAAAGGAGAGGAGTCATGATATGTTGTTGTATATATGTTACTATTTTCTTGTTGTACTTAGCTAGATATCTGGTAGGATGTGTGATGAAGGACTGAAGAACAATTTTTTTTTTTGTGGGGGGGAAGAAGCCATGTAACGCGAGAAAATGGGTTAATCCTGTGACTCACGATTGACGAAAAGTTTACATTGAGTGGTGAGAGTAAAGTAATACATATATAGCTAGTAATTAAATACTCACAATTTTTCTTCACTCCTCAGTCCCTAATCATTTAGATATAGGTTTCCGGCAATATTTTATACCCGTGGTCGCTAGTGACGTCACGGCAAGAAGGCGAGGTAGGGAAAAAGTACACGAGCTGTCTCTCTCTTGCCAACCCTTGTCGAGACAACACGCTCGGAGAGAGTCGTGTCTTACAACCGTTTTCGAAGGGTCTGATGCTGGGAACAGTGAGTTGAGCTGAGCTGAGCTGAGTGGGTGGTTGATCCCCTGAGGGACCCACGTGTGTGCTGATGGCGATGGTTGTGTGTTGCTGAGCTGTGCGGAGTGGGTGACCCGCTGAGACACCAGTATATAGAGCTAAGGCCCTATACCCGCTCCCCAGAGTGTTTTAGATAGATAGATATAGTACCTAGTAACTCAAGAGTAGGAACCTTTTGTGTGTTAAGCCAGGAGGAGTAATTAGGCGTTTCGTTCAACTATATGATGTGAAGTATAGTTTTCTGTGGGAAACCATTAGCCATTTAGAACTGGGATGTGATTACTGTCCGAGTATAAAGAAACCCTGTTAACGAGTCGTTTATTAAGTCCCAGTTATCCTCATATATTCTCTAAATCTTTATTTTTTTTTCCCCACTTATTGTGGGTGGTGGCAGCTTAATCGCCAGGTTTGTGGAGCTCTTCAAATTAAAATCTAGCTATAAGGGGGGCGCTACACTTTGCTCATGACCCCAGCCTCGCCCATGACCCCAGCCTCGCCCATGACCCCAGCCTCGCCCATGACCCCAGCCTCGCCCATGACCCCAGCCTCGCCCATGACCCCAGCCTCGCTCATGACCCCAGCCTCGCTCATGACCCCAGCCTCGCCCATGACCCCAGCCTCGCCCATGACCCCAGCCTCGCCCATGACCTCGCCGCCCTTCAAGGTCACATACATCACGCCCTCATTCTCACACGCGTGACCTCATTTCATCAAGGACATGTTTATAACTAGTTTTTCAGTGGTTTCACTCCTTTAACATTCCGCTCTTTCCCTTTCCCTCACCGTTTCACTATTTTTCTATAACCCCTCCCCTTTTTATGCTTTGCCATAGTGCCATATGACCTCTTATGTCAGCCACATTCCCCCCTTATTTTGGCATTAAATCAATCAATCCTTTCCTCTCCCCATATTTTCTTTTTATTGAACTCATCTAAAACAACAGCAAAATGATAGAAAAAAAGCCGCGTCTTTATCCATATTTGTGCTAGGGATTTTATTAAGGAGCATATAATATTAAACAATGAAGCTTTTCACACAATAGATCTGTTTTTTCACTCGTGTGTTTGTCCTTCACAAGGAGTGCTAATTAAAAATGACAGGTAGGAGGGCCAACCTATGGTTTTGCCCGGACCATATAAGTAAAAGTAGACACGAAGTAAAAATGAGAGAGCCGGGAATAACCCCCAGGATAAGACGAGAGGCATCGCGGGGTCACAGAGTACAAAATGATGACTGAAGACAAATTATATTCAGAATTTCAGTATTTTTCATTTCAATGTGGAAGGACAAAAGCTGAGCTCCTAATAAACTCCACAAATTCTACACCTTTTATGTATGTATGTACGTGTGCATGTGTATGTGTATATATTATATACACATATTTTGCTCTTTACACCTAACGCCTGTTTCCGACCTTTTGTGCTTAGCGTTTCTGGTCTTTCATGGCAGAGATCCCCCCCTCACCCCACCTACCCACCCACCCATCTACTTACACACACACACACACACACACTCACACTCACACTCACACTCACTCACTCACTCACTCACTCACTCACTCACACACACACACACACACACACACACACACACACACACACACTCACACACACACACACACACAAAATGGTGAGCGGATGTGGGTACACAGGCATGTATTCACGTATACATATATACAAAAATGTACTTAGACACATTCCAAAAACACAACCCAAAGTTCCCCCTGTTACCCTTTTTAGTAAGGTTATTTTGCAGGTAACGGGATCACACCATTAAAACATAGGTTACTGACCTGTAGGGGTGATTACCTGTGATGCCCTCTTGATAGGCAGGTAACTTGCTTTGCTGCCCAGAAGTATACATCAATGAAGTGGTATAAGGTGGTATTGGGCTAATCGTGGTCGAGCGGTTTTTAAGTAAGGCTTGCTGATTTAAGTAACGTATAAGCATTGTAAGTAAGTAAAGTATGTGCCAAGGAATCGAGTGAGACAATACTATTATTATAAATATATATTGTATTATATATATATTATGTACACTTATAAGGTTATGGTTATAATATATAGTCACGGGTTCTTTACAAATGGCCAAGGAAGCTTAAGTCTTAATAGACAGGCCAGAACAATTAATATCGTGACAAGTACTCACTCACTCACAGGTGAGTGAGCACACACTCAGACTCACATGGAGTCTTAGCTTAGGAGCGCCTGGTCTGGCGTCTCCCCCTCTTCTGACTTTCCGGCCCTCCGCCGCGTCTTATAAAGGAAAGGTTTCTTTCTTGAACAGTTGCTTATACAGGAACTGCTGAGTGCATGAAATGAGAAGGTCCGCTCGCTGTTCACACGGCGATGACGCAAACACACCCAACGTTAATTGTGTCTGTCCCTGTGTGCATTGCTTATCATCTAAGATAAGTGGCAATTAGCCACAGGCACACACAAAACACTGACTATGCATTCTCAAGAATGCAAGCAGCAGCGGAACAACACAATTATGTCAATGTTAACAGTATCGAGGAGGTAGTGTCTGTCCGAGCAACACAGTAACAAATGTGTTGCTGAAAGAGGCAGACACACGTACATACACCTCCAACATGAATACATGCTGCTAACATATGTTTCATCATACACATACTACATATAATATATCCAGTGCCATAACACTCCCCCACACTCACACACGAGGAGATTTGCTCTGCTAAAAGTGATAACTTTTTCAATTCCTTACAGTCTCTTCACATTAAAGCCTCTTGCAATGGCTTTTCTGCTGTAAATATAAATTGACAAACTAGTGACATCTAAATGGAGTGTCCTTGCGGTGTAAAAAAAAAAAAAAAAAAAATACCTTGAGCACCGCGCATTTTCAGAAAATGGAAACATTGTTTGTTAATTCATTCTCTGGAAACATATTGCTCTATGCTGAATAACTGATGGCATCGACTGAAGCGATTTAATTATGAGAAAAATAAAATAGCATGCATTTTCCAGATTCTTTTAGGGATATTATCATTTGCAGGTCGTTCAGATGGAATGTTTAGAAAAGTTAAGGTAATGGTAATCGTCGACAATTCCATGGTTTTGAGTGACCGCTGGATTATTGGCTGCGTTGTATCACGGCACATTATAACATATCTATAACATTTACTTTGTGTTTTAGCAAGAGATAAGATGTATGTTGCATTCATAGATTTAGAAAAAGATATATGACAAGAGGAAATTAGGAGATGATGTTTTGAAAGTTTGAAAAGTTGCGTCAAATCATTGTTGTTATTCGTCAAATATATATTTCTACGAATGGTGTGTTCAGAGAAATGAAAGAAAAGGTTGGAATTCTCGGTATGACACAGAAAAACCTTCAATACACTACAGTTCCTGAATCACACTGTAGTACTTAGTAGGAATAAAAAAAAATGAATATGATATCCATACTGTTTGTGTGAAGAGCAAACTTAATATGGGCAAGAAACAAAGGTGTTGATATTTGAGAAAAGAAAGATTGAAGTAGTTGAAGTTGCATATCAATTTGAGAGTTATTAGAAATGTAATGATGGTAATGGAAAAAATAGTGAATTCAATATATTTGAGTTTTGTCATGTGCTGGTATGGAAGGATGGGAGAAGGGGGGGAAGGGATAGAATAGAGAGAGGGGGAAGGGGGGGAGAGATAACATAGAAAGAGCCCTACAAGGAAGAAAAGTTGAAGGATCATTTAGCCGCATGATGAGAAAGTACAGTGTCATGAGAAAGTACAGAATATATCTCCTCTCCTTTATAGGGACTGGCAACTAAGCGGGCTTTTTGTTACTTTTATTTTTTTGCCCTTGGCCAGTCCTTTGTGATGTAAAAAAAAAAACCCAGTAAATAAGAAAGGAAAATACTCAAGAAACAGCAGAAAATACCAACACCCACAAATACAAGTCTGATCTACACATGTGACTCGATGTGTTTTCGGTATTTATATCTTGGATCTTCTTTAATCTCAGAAAATAAATTGTTCAACATGTTCGGAATTACTCTCAATCCATCCTTAGTCTAGTGTTATTTTCCCGGTAAGTCTAGCATGATACAAAGAATAAATATAAATACTACACCGCCTTGGTCTTGCCCTTGAAAGGGGTTGGAATGAAAGACTAAAGCAAAACAAGAACAAGTCGAGATTATATGATTCATTTATCTACTCTATTTCATGTATCTATTTATCTATTAATCAATTTATTTTTAATATCTGCCCGAGTGACTGCTCTACCTGTCTGCCCGTTTCTTTCTTTCTGTCTGTCTGTCTGTTTGTCTGATTATTTCTGTCTGTCTGTCTGTCTGTTTTTTTCTGTGTGTCTGTCTCTTTCTTTCTGTATGTCTGTCTGTCTGTTTTTTTCTGTCTGTCTGTTTCTTTCTGTCTGTCTGTCTGATTCTTTCTTTCTGTCTGTATGTCTTTCTGTTTGTCTGTCTGTATGTCTGTCTGTCTGTTTCTTTCTGTCTGTCTGTTTCTTTCTGTCTGTCTGTCTGATTCTTTCTTTCTATCTGTCTGTCTTTCTGTTTGTCTGTCTGTCTGTCTATCTGTCTGTTTGTCTGCTTCTTTCTGTCTGTCTGTCTGTTTGTCTGTTTCTTTCTTTCTGTCTGTCTGTCTGTTTCTTTGTCTGTCTGTCTGTCTGTCTGTTTCTTTCTGTCTGTCTGTCTGTCTGTCTGTCTGTCTGTCTGTCTGTCTGTCTGTCTGTCTGTCTGTTTCTTTATGTCTGTCTGTCTGTGTTTCTTTCTGTCTGTCTGTCTGTTTCTTTCTTTATGTCTGTCTGTCTGTCTGTCTGTCTGTCTGTCTGTCTGTCTGTCTGTCTGTTTCTTTATGTCTGTCTGTCTATGTTTCTTTCTGTCTGTCTGTCTGTTTCTTTCTTTGTGTCTGTCTGTCTGTCTGTCTGTCTGTCTGTCTGTCTGTCTGTCTGTCTGTCTGTCTGTCTGTCTGTCTGTCTGTTAGTTTCTTTATGTCTGTCTGTCTGTGTTTCTTTCTTTATGTCTGTCTGTCTGTTTCTTTCTGTCTGTCTGTCTGTCTGTCTGTCTGTCTGTCTGTCTGTCTGTCTGTCTGTCAGTCTGTCTGTCTGTTTGTCTGTTTCTTTCTGTCTGTCTGTCTGCCTGTTTCTTTCTGTCTGTTTATTGATGTCTGTCTGTCTGTCTGTCTGTCTGTCTGTTTCTTTCTGCCTGTCTGTCTTTGTCTGTCTGTCTGTCTGTCTGTCTGTCTGTCTGTCTGTCTGTCTGTCTGTCTGTCTGTCCGTTTCTTTCTGTCTGTTTGTCTGTCTGTCTATCTCTCTGTCTGTCTGTCTGTTTTTGTCTGTCTGTCCATGAGCTGTACTAAATCGTATTACCATTCTAACGAGTCATTTATTCTCCCTATCGTCTGCCTCTTACATGCTGTCAATCATTTGATACAGAATACAAGCTTTTATTATTTATCAATGTTGTTTCGTTGTTTTACTTAACTATATTGCAAGTTACTTGCCTTTTTTTCCTCCCATAAATATATATTTTTTCTTTAATTCTACTTACTCTTGACATCGATCTTCATTGATGAATATGTGATCATGTGATCTGGTTGACATTAGTTTGAAAATGTCACGACAAAACGATAACATGACGGTGACTCTGCAGCACAAGGGAAGCATTTGGTGGCTCTTAAAAGTGTTTTGCGATATATTCTCGGACTGTAAATGAAAACAGAATGATTTTTTTTTCATCTGTCCTGATTAATTCACATGCAGACAGGTTAAATTGCATTTCAGTAATTCCCATCATATATTGCGACTGACCTTCGATATATATATAACAGTTGGTTGTATTTACTTACATTAGAGGATAAAATACCACCCTTCAAGGTCAGCATTGTTAATTGGATATGCCCGTCATAACTAACGTATACTTACATCAAGCTCGACTATTCGTTATGTGAATAAATGGAATTATGATCATCAGCAAACACGACTACGGAGAAAACACTCATGGAAAGATTACAACAAAGACGAGCACTGTCAGCCTTAATGATAATATTATAGTCTTCTTTATATCAGTTTTTAGCTGAAGCTAAAAGAATGCATATCAATCAAACACATCCTATTGTACTAATACGGAAGAGGCTCATGCACACACCACCTCAAAATGTTGCTGGCGAACATTTCGTTTGTAATTAGGAATTCATTTAGACAAGGTTTCAATCACAGTCTAATAATATATTAGACTGTGGTTTCAATAACGGTGTCGATATTTCGTTACATCCGGTCCTCATCCTAACAGCTAGTTTGAGGCACTAACCAATACAAGCACACCTAGTCCTGTGCTGACCGTTACCCATCACCGCAAAAAATCAGCAACAACCTAGAAGCTGAATTGAAACTATAACTTCAATGATTTAGTCCTGAGATGAAGTTGCTTTAAACATCACATCCCAAACATTATAGGTTTTGTGATAAAATTCTTTACAAATCAAAATGATGATTAGACGAGATTAATTGCTTCTCCATTTTTCTAAACAAGTCTTTAAACACAATCTAAATGTATCTATTTAGAATAAAAAAATAAAAAAACATTTCACGCGCTGCACATGATAAAATTGCATTGTTTTTCCAATAAATGTTACCAGAGAAAGGAAAGTTTATCTAACTAATGATCTATTTTCTAAATAAGAAAGGGAAGGTCAATAACGGTGTCAAATCAGCTCAATATGGCGTCATCAGAAAATCAGTTTCGTTGCTACAAAGCTTCAGTATAGACCAAGAATTGGTCTACTACTAGTCTGAAAAGAATAAAAAAAGTATCTTTGAAGATGGAAATATATTTACAGGTAGATGGATACTCCTCAGCGACACAGGATATAGGAAAGAAATTGCTGTAAGAAATGAAATGAAGAGTAGCAATTGAAAAAGGCAGAAACAGTTTTCTCTCACAGTAAAAATTCGCTTTGTTTAGTAGAAGTATTAAACTTTTTTTTCTTCTATTTATCTGAGCAAAATAATTTCTGAAGCCTGTATCGGATCCCATCAATCTCTCACGTCGTAACTGTCGATTGGAAATATTTAATCTTTATAGAATAGAATATGTGCTACGAATTCGATCATTAACGTATGAAATCTGCTGAGCCGTGACTTGTCTGTAGCAATCAGTTATAGACGCCGGAATGTCTACGTGCGTGCGTGTGTGCGTGTGTGTTTGTGTGTGTGTGTGCGAGCGTGTGTGTAGGGTGTGTGTGTGTGTGTGTGTGTGTGTGTGTGTGTGTGTGTGTGTGTGTGTGTGTGTGTGTGTGTGTGTGTGTGTGTGTGTGTGTGTGTGTGTGTGTGTGTGTGTGTGTGTGTGTGTGTGTGTGTGTGTGTGTGTGTGTGTGTGTGTGTGTGTGTGTGTGTGTGTGTGTGTGTGTGTGTGTGTGTGTGTGTGTGTGCGTGTGTGTGTGTGTGAGAGAGATATAGGGAAGAAGTAAGAGCCTGGAATACTTCACGTTACCCACTCTACGATAGCCCTTCGCAATCCTCACCCTTATCGTGGCCGCCTCACCACAGTCATTCGCAAGTCTATTCCTCCTATTTGCTGTGAGCTTCTTGATCTTTACGATGATCTGCCAGTACAGGGTATCGAACTCGAGGCTCAGGCGACTTGGAACGAGATAACAATATTTATGTCTCACTAAAATAGATTTGCCGTCAAGCAAGCAACTCACAAGGTTCAATTAAGGTACACAATTACGACAGAACTAAATTGAACAAGTAAATATCACTGGCTATTCTGAGGACATTTATTGCACACCTTTTAGCCTGCACTGTTATGTACTAGTAATTGTGGTATCCATGTATTTCAATGTAGTAGTATATAAGTATGACTATTTTCTCACTAACACTAGCTATTCTGAGGACATTTATTGCACACCTTAATTCTTGCACTGTTATTATAATTATGTACTAGTAAATGCGGTATCCATGTATTTCAATGTAGTATATAAATATGATTATTTTCTCACTAACAGTAATGCGGGAATATTCTTAGTCTAGATACTATAACTATCACTCACTCTGATCATTTATACATTTACATAAATTTATATATATTTACACAGCCCTTTACATTATCATTTACATCATTTACAGCCATCATTTTCACAGCCTTACGCCATTCCCGAGGCCGTGCGGCGTGTTAAGAGTCTCGCAGCAGTCTGTTCTCGGGGCATTCGTCTTGCTGTAAGTCATCAAAAACATTTACCTGACCCTGCACTGAATCCCTAAAGGGCGGCAACGATGGAACAATGAATGGACAGGAAGGATGGACGGCAACGGCTAGAGAAAACCAAACAAGAGAACAAATCTTTACCCACATTACTCGTATGATTCGACGGAAACACGTCCCAATCATGGTTCGTGGCGTAATTCTGATCTATATTTTTATACGAGGAAAATCAAGCTGAGTAACAAAATAAGTGTATAAAATTAAGTTCAATCGTTATATAAGAAAGTATTAAAACCTATTGCATTAAAGAGGTCAGTTCTTAGAGTGGTTTACAAATATGACAATAAAACTATACCTAAGCTAAACTTTACCTAAGGAAGGAAGATAATAGCCTACAGGTGCTATAGGCTCTAACATAAAAATAAATATACCACAATGTATCGATATCTCACCAGCATTTACGAGGGAGGGTGGCTTGCATGACCGACAACGATTAACCCCTTGAGGCCCGTAACGTTATTTCCATTGTAATTTGGGTACCATTAGACGATTTTAATGAATATAAGTAATGTTTTATAGATATGACCTGTTTAGTACCCTTGTCCACTAGCTCATTTGGTATAATAAGTGACATATCATAATTTTATGGCTAAGAACGGACGATTTTATATAGCAATGGGAAGATCTGGGCGTGAAAGGGTTAATGTTTTAAGGGGGAGTTGGGCGTAAGGGAAACAACCAGACTAAGGAAAAAGAATAAGATACGCATACATTTTCGCAGAGGAATTTCAGACTCAGATCTACTAGTTTGGCGAAGCAATTAAAGTTGAAGATGAAACGCTCGTCCACTTCATGACTCCTTTCCGACAGGTGAGAGATGAGGCATTTTGAAGCCAATGGTATGGAAATGACCTTAATTGCGCCAAAGTAAGAAAATAAAAAGATTTATACTGATGATAAAAAGTTAAGTAATGAGAATGAGCGATATGACCAAATCTGACCCAATAAATAAAAATGGATGGGGACAAAGGTTGAATTATTTGTTCAAGTGAAAATACTGAGTGACATAGGCTACATGTCAAATTAATTAAAAAGGAATTACACCGTGAAGTGGCATCAATAAAGGTGACCCTGACATTGCACATCTGCAAAAACTTTCACCAGAAATTAAAAGGTGGGAGGGGAAAAGTGGTGTTGGTTGTCTCGCTTTCAGCCAAGACGGTCGCTGCTTCCAATAAAAGACCACCAGGGAACCTAAATTGGAAACCTCAAGCAGGATCGAAAGAAAGAGTTTGCAGTAAAGTTGGAACGGATTCGTAGCCACACGAAGAGGAGAAAAGAAGATGTTAGATGTGTGGTCACCGCGACGAAGAAAGAAAAAGGGAAATAAAAAAGATATATCTTTACTCAATAGTCACATCCAGACTGAAAAACTCGACCGTTGTGCGTCTACCTGCCTATAGACGAGGAAAAATTGCACTAAAACACCGTCAAGAGATATATTTATGAACATTTATAACTTGTTAATCCCAAATCATAGAAGCTGATCATAAGATTGAATTATTGCAACAGATATGACAAAGCTATTTTCACGTCTCTGTGCTACTTTTAACCTCTTGAGGCCCAGAACGTGATTTCCATTGTCATTTGGCTATCATTAGACTATGTTAATGAATGTAAGGAATATTCTATGGATATGACCTTTTTAATACCCTTGTCCACTATCTTAATTGGTATATTAAGCTATTTTTCGTAATTTTATGGCTAACAACAGACGATTTTTTTATAGCAAAGGAAAGATCTGGGCGTGAAGGGGTTAACATGACTGAAACATGCACTTAATCAACGTCCCTAAAAATTTCCATATAAAAGAAATGACCAAAATAGTGTTGTCATTTAAAGCTAAATAGAGAGAACCACTACTATCTTGAGGATGAAGATTAAATTGCACCTAAGGACAATGAAAATGCAATGAATCGATTTCAAATAGCTTTCAACTTTCACTGAATACTGTTTTAATAATCAACGATAATGTGTGTGTGTGTGTGTGTGTGTGTGTGTGTGTGTGGTGTGTGTGTGTGTGTGTGTGTGTGTGTGTGTGTGTGTGTTGTGTGTGTGTGTGTGTGTGTGTGTGTGTGTGTGTGTGTGTGTGTGTGTGTGTGTGTGTGTGTGTGTGTGTGTGTGTGTGTGTGTGTGTGTGTGTGTGTGTGTGTGTGTGTGTGTGTGTGTGTGTGTGTGTGTGTGTGTGTGTGTGTGGTGTGTGTGTGTGTGTGTGGTGCGTGTGTAGGTGTGGGTGTGGGTGGGTGGGTGGGTGTGTTGATCCAAGTTTTGTACTATAAAGAATGTTATCTTAGCAAGAGACAAAAGAAAGTGTAAAGTGTGGTGGTCGAGGCGGAAGTCAGCAAGGTTGGTACGGTCGACGCTCAGAGTCAACCCATGAAAATTTCAAGTGTGGCCCACGAGACACGCCGAGGGTGGGAAAACGCGTCCTTTGAAGGCAGAAATGGTAAGGTTGAGGAGGAAAAAAACCACTGCAAAAGAGACCGCAGTTAAAACAAGACATACAGCTGCGATCAAAGAATTCCTGACTCTGTTAACGGTATTTGGTATTCCATGTTGGCTAAAGTGTGGGAATTATACGATACAAAATGTTCAGTGTTGTTGTGTGTAGTAGCTATGTATGCCTGCAGACACATTGCACCGCGACACAGTAATGGCAGCATAACTGAGGGTAAGGTGAAAAATAATTTTTCAACATAAAGCTTTGGGAACTAATGAAACTTAATATCTTCATCTCTCTCTCTCTCTCTCTCTCTCTCTCTCTCTCTCTCTCTCTCTCTCTCTCTCTCTCTCTCTCTCTCTCTCTCTCTCTCTCTCTCTCTCTCTCTCTCTCTCTCTCTCTCTCTCTCTCTCTCTCTCTCTCTCTCTCTCTCTCTCTCTCTCTCTCTCTCTCTCTCTCTCTCTCTCTCTCTTTGTCTCTCAAAGTATTGTATATATGTGATGTATCAATCTATACTACATATAAGGAAATGTAATCAAGATACATATATAACCAATAAAAAAACACTGTGCTGGGGCCCCTCAGGAAATAGATCTTGGGTTCTTGTTACTTAGAATATTGATGCGTATTGAAGCCGTGGCGGTGTGGTGGTTGACAGCAAGGCGTGGGCGTGCGTGGGTGTGTGTGGGTGTGAAATGGCAGGCGTTAGGTGACAGTGGCAGTGGCAATGTTGCTTGAAGGGCAAAGGTGAGGAAGGAGATGAAGGAAGAAGAAGATGAACTAAAGACGGATGGATTGCTAGTAATTCCAGTTTCAAGGGCAAGACCAAGACAGTGTAGTATTTATTCCTTGTATCATGTTAGAATTGCCGGGGAAATAACACCAGATTAACTAAAGACAGGATGGATTGAGAGTAATTCCGAACATGTTGAGCCATTGTATTTTCTGAGATTAAAGAAGATTCAAGAGAAATACACCGAAAACACATTGAATCACATATCTAGATCTGATTTGTATTTTTTTGTGTTGCAATTTTATGCAGTTTCTTGAGTCTCTTAATATATTTCTTTCCTTCCTTAGTCCTTGTATTTTATGATCTCAGAGACACTGACAAGGGGAAGAAGAGGGACGGCGCAAAAGGAACTAACTTGTATGACCTTATGCTAAGTTTCTAATTACATTGCGCTGTCTACATACAAGGTGATAAAAAAAGATATAGTACAATGGGTACGCCTGAGAATGTTCAGACGTTGTTGGTTTGCGCCTTTCCATTCTAAATTTTTTTTTTTTCGTAAACGGGTTATTCAAAGGAACTAACTTTTAATTCATGCTAAGTTTCTAATTACATCGTGCTGTCCCCATAAAAGATGACAACAAAGATATACTAAAACGGGTACATCTAAGAATGGTAGGAGGTAATTTGTTTTGCATCTTTCCATTCTAACCCTTTGAGGCCCAAAACGTACTTTCCAATGTAATTTGGGTGCCATTAGACGATTATTTTGTGAATATAAGCAATGTTTTATAGATATTACCCGTTTAGTATCTTTGTCCACTAACTAATTTGGTATATTCAACTACTTTTCGTAATTTTATGGCTAACAACATACGATTTCATATAGCAAAAGAAAGATCTGGGCTTAAAGGGTTAAACAAACATTTTAGATAAACGGCATTTTATTGTAGCGATGTGAAAATTCCAATCTGTGTAGTTTGAAGTAAATATGCAAGCCGGTATTCCTCGGGTTCTTTGTTTAACGCGCTACTAACCCAACCCTCGATCACGCAGGCATCGCTATCGGAATAAACAGACGCGGGCAGAGACGTTCCTTCGATACATCCACAAACACCATCGCACGACGCACTATCAGTCCTGAAAAGGCTCGAGTATCTGGAGGAGACGGTGTGAACGCCTCCCCTCTTTCTCTCACCCCTGAAGCAATCTTACTCGGATTTTTCTTTTATCCTGTAATAGAGATACAGATAAAATATGATAAAAAAGAAAAGAAAATATAATATGAGTACATACCGCCAAATTATGTGACAAACAACAGCTTCCTCTAACTATCCTCTATTTACATGGTTTAATAAAAACGTTTGACCTACGGGAGTATCGTGTCCTTTGTGCAACCCTTTAATAGAGATACAGATAAAATATGAAAAAAACAGAAATATAATATGAGTATATCCCGCCAATTTTTGTGACAATCAACAGCTTCCTTTAACTAAACTCTATTTGCATGGCTTAATAAAAACGTTTGACCTTCGGGAGCATCGTGTCCTTTGTGGTACCGTCTATCGGGTCCTCCTTCATCCCCTCCCCCCACTCCTTTAGCGGCAGGGCGCGCTCCATACAGGCAGGTTTATTTTACATTCTTTCAGGCCTCGACCCGCCGCTCTCTTGTGCACTGCGCCGTAAATTTAGTCACGCCAAATGCTTCCAAGTTTTTTTATTTATTTTGTGTATGTGTGTGCGTGTGTGTGTGTGCGTGTGTGTGCGTGCGTGTGTGTGTGTGTGTGTGTGTGTGAATGTGTGTGTGTGTGTGTGTGTGTGTGTGTGTGTGTGTGTGTGTGTGTGTGTGTGTGTGTGTGTGTGTGTGTGTGTGTGTGTGTGTGTGTGTGTGTGTGTGTGTGTGTGTGTGTGTGTGTGTGTGTGTGTGTGTGTGTGTGTGGTGTGGTGGTGTGTGTGTGTGTGTGTGTGTGTGTGTGTGTGTGTGTGTGTGTGTGTGTGTGTGTGTGTGTGTGTGTGTGTTGTTTGTACTATACGTCTCCACAAAATCCATAGTGAAGGTCTCTAGAATATATAGTGCTTCATCTTATTTTTTTGTTATTTGAGTCGTAAATGTCATGTTTTAAATTTTTTTGATGATATATCGCAAGTGTTGTAATATAGGAACAGTGAAGACGATACGTATAAATAAAAAAATATTAATAAAAAACCCTGACAGGAAAAACCACAAATCACTTTCCACCTTTCTGCTGATCAACACTATAGACGGACAGTACGTCGTCACACCAAGACCATCATCATCATCATCAGCAGCAGCAGCAGCAGCAACACGATACACAGGTTCTCCAAAACGTGATACGGCTACAAAATACACAAACCTTACTGGAAACTTGAGAAAGCCAATATAGGAGGGTATATTGGAACCTAGCCAGCCAGCCTTCCTTCCTTCCTCACCTATCACGCCTCTTCTCTAGGCCCTACTGCCATGCCCTCCTCCACACAGCATTGCCCCCTCGCCATGCCCTCCTCCACACAGCATTGCCCCCCCGCCATGCCCTCCTCCACACAGCCTTGCCCCCTCGCCATGCCCTCCTCCACACAGCATTGCCCCCCCGCCATGCCCTCCTCCACACAGCCTTGCCCCCTCGCCATGCCCTCCTCCACACAGCATTGCCCCCCCGCCATGCCCTCCTCCACACAGCCTTGCCCCCTCGCCATGCCCTCCTCCACACAACATTGCCCCCCGCCATGCCCTCCTCCACACAGCATTGCCCCCCCACCATGCCCTCCTCCACACAGCCTTGCCCCCTCGCCATGCCCTCTTCCACACAGCCTTGCCCCTCGCCATGCCCTCCTCCACACAGCATTGCCCCTTCGCCATGCCCTCCTCCACACAGCATTGCCCCCCCACCATGCCCTCCTCCACACAGCCTTGCCCCCTCGCCATGCCCTCCTCCACACAGCATTGCCCCCCCGCCATGCCCTCCTCCACACAGCCTTGCCCCCTCGCCATGCCCTCCTCCACACAGCCTTGCCCCCCCGCCATGCCCTCCTCCACACAGCCTTGCCCCCCCACCATGCCCTCCTCCACACAGCCTTCCCCCCCACCATGCCCTCCTCCACACAGCCTTGCTCCCTCGCCATGCCCTCCTCCACACAGCATTGCCCCCTCGCCATGCCCTCCTCCACACAGCATTGCCCCCCCACCATGCCCTCCTCCACACAGCCTTGCCCCCTCGCCATGCCCTCCTCCACACAGCCTTGCCCCCTCGCCATGCCCTCCTCCACACAGCATTGCCCCTTCGCCATGCCCTCCTCCACACAGCCTTGCCCACTAGCCATGCCCTCCTCCACACAGCCTTGCCCCCTCGCCATGCCCTCCTCCACACACCCTTGCCCCCTCGCCATGCCCACCTCCACACAGCATTGCCCCTTCGCCATGCCCTCCTCCACACAGCCTTGCCCCCTCGCCATGCCCTCCTCCACACAGCCTTGCCCCTCGCCATGCCCTCCTCCACACAGCCTTGCCTCCCCACCATGCCCTCCTCCACACAGTCTTGCCCCCCCCCACCATGCCCTCCTCCACACAGCCTTGCCCCCCACCATGCCCTCCTCCATACAGCCTTGCCACCCCCACCATGCCCTCTTCCACACAGCATTGCCCCCCCACCATGCCCTCCTCCACACAGCCTTGCCCCCTCGCCATGCCCTCCTCCACACAGCCTTGCCCCCTCGCCATGCCCTCCTCCACACAGCCTTGCCCCCTCACCATGCCCTCCTCCACACAGCCTTGAAACCCTAGCCATGCCCTCCTCCACACAGCATTGCCCCTTCGCCATGCCCTCCTCCACACAGCCTTGCCCCCTCCACCATGCCCTCCTCCACACAGCATTGCCCCCCGACCATGCCCTCCTCCACAAAGCCTTGCCCCCTCGCCATGCCCTCCTCCACACAGCCTTGCCCCTCGCCATGCCCTCCTCCACACAGCCTTGCCCCTCGCCATGCCCTCCTCCACACAGCCTTGCCCCCTCGCCATGCCGCCCTCCACACAGCCTTGCCCCCTCGCCATTTCCTCCTCCACGCAGGCTTGCCCCCTCGCCATACCCTCCTCCACACAGCCTTGCCCCCTCGCCATGCCCTCCTCCACACAGCCTTGCCCCCTCGCCATTTCCTCCTCCACACAGGCTTGCCCCCTCGCCATACCCTCCTCCACACAGCCTTGCCCCCTCGCCATGCCCTCCTACACACAGCGTTGCCCCCTCGCCATGCCCTCCTCCACACAGCCTTGCCCCCTCGCCATGCCCTCCTCCACACAGCATTGCCCCCCCACCATGCCCTCCTCCACACAGCCTTGCCCCCTCGCCATGCCCTCCTCCACACAGCATTGCCCCCCCACCATGCCCTCCTCCACACAGCCTTGCCCCTCACCATGCCCTCCTTCACACAGCATTGCCCTTTTGCCATACTCTCCTCCACACAGCCTTGCCCCCCGCCATGCCCTCCTCCACACAGCATTGCCCCCGCCATGCCCTTCTCCACACAGCCTTGCCCCCCACCATGCCCTCCTCCACACAGCCTTGCCCCCCCCCCACCATGCCCTCCTCCACACAGCATTGCCCCATCGCCATGCCCTCCTCCACACAGCATTGCCCCACCACCATGCCCTCCTCCACACAGCCTTGCCCCCCCCATGCCCTCCTCCACACAGCCATGCCCCTTCGCCATGCCCTCCTCCACACTGTGTTTGTCTTACCCTTCTGCAATCTTCTACAACTTCGATAATCTTCTACCCTCTTCTACAACCCCTTTTACAACTTCTACCCTCTTCTACAACCTCTTTTACAACTTCTACCTTCTTATACAACCCCTTTTACAACGTCTACCCTCTTCTACAACTCCTTTTACTACTTCTACCCTCTTTTACAACCCCTTTTACAACGTCTACCCTCTTCTACAACCCCTTTTACAACTTCTACCTTCTTATACAACCGTCTTCTAGCCTTGCCCCCCCACCATGCCCTCCTCCACACAGCCTTGTCCCCTCGCCATGCCCTCCTCCACACAGCATTGCCCCCTCGCCATGCCCTCCTCCACACAGCATTGCCCCCTCGCCATGCCCTCCTCCACACAGCCTTGCCCCCTCACTATGCTCTCCTCCACACAGCATTGGCCCTTCGCCATGCCACCTCACTTTAGTCACATCAATAAGCTAATACCTGTCTTACCGACCTTTTTACCCCTTCTGCAATCTTCTACTACTTCGATAATCTTCTACCCTCTTCTACAACCCCTTTTACAACTTCTACCCTCTTCTACAACCCCTTTTACAACTTCTACCTTCTTATACAACCCCTTTTACAACGTCTACCCTCTTCTACAACTCCTTTTACTACTTCTACCCTCTTTTACAACCCCTTTTACAACGTCTACCCTCTTCTACAACCCCTTTTACAACTTCTACATTCTTATGCAACCTCTTTTACAACTTCTACCCTCTTTTACAACCCCTTTTACAACCCCTTTTACAACTTCTATCCTCATCTACAACCCCTTTTAAAACTTCTACCCCTTTTACAACTTTTACAATATTCTACCCTCTTCTACAACCTCTTTTGCAGCTTCTACAATCTTCTACAACCCCTTTTACAACTTCTATAATCTTCTACCCTCCTCTACAACCCAATTTACAACTTCTACGATCCCTTCTACAGTCATCTACCCTCTTCTACAACCCCTTCCACAGCACACCCATCTCGTCTCTACCTTTCTTTCGTCTCCATCTTATCCTCACGTAGAATCTGTTTAGCATGATCAAAATTTCGTCTCTCCGTCAAAGTGTTGTTGTTTCACTCCTGCCCTGCCAACTTCTGTCCTGTCGATTCATACCCAATCTATAGTGTCATGTAAAGGTCTCTAGTCTCTATACCCAGTCGATGCCCAGCCCATTGCCTTGTCCTTACCCCGCTGGTCTATCCTTGCCCCACCAGCCCACCACCACGATGTGAACCAAGCTATAAGTATCCTTATGCTTGTAAGGCTTAACATAAACAGTTTTTCCTCCGAGGGCTGCCAAGAATTTCCTCATTTGCATGGCTGAGATGGAATAAATTACCCGGCATAGCTAATATATTTCCCCCACCCAAGGTAGCGGTTCCCTTCTGAATGGATAAACGAAGATATATTATTTTTCTTCCCAGTGAGCTTAGGAAAATGAGATGGCGAGTAACAAGACAATCACTCCTTTGCACCAACATCTCGCTCACATTTGCACGAGCCATAATATAATTAGTGAGTGGTTCTGAGGGGCCATAAAATATTTCAGTACATTTTCTATATTAGGCGTGCGAAACAAGGGAAGGCGGGTATTGATCGGGCACACGAGGCACACAGGTATCCTATATATGTACTAAGGAGTTGTATGGAAACTGACAGTGCAAAGAAAACCATGAAAAAGGAAATAATAGAAAAAGTTGGGTTCATATCGCTCTAACATGTACAAAAATTTATCGGTCTACTTGGGAAATGTTTTAGCGTACCGATACTCTTAATTATTGACTTATCATCCGTGTAGAAATATCAGTCCATTTTTTTAACACTTCTGGTTAGAGACCCTTTAAATCCCACAAGGCCATCTATGCTCACGCTGATACACACGTACACGCACAAAACCTTCCTGTCTTATACCAGTCTCATATCAGTCTTGTACCAGTTTAATGCCAGTTTTATACCAGTTCAATACCAGTTTTATACCAGTATCACCTGTAATGGTCCATAATGAGGTGGTGAGTCATGGTACCGCGAAGAGTTAGGTCAAGTCGAATCTACTTTAGAGTCACCTAATGTACTACATCCTTGTGAATACTTAAGATCCAGGTAGCTCAACAAAATACAGGTTCCCGTTAATGCAAAGAAGGAAAAACGTTCGTATATACTAGTGCGGGAATCGAACGAGGGAGGTGAGGTCATTGACAGGCCTCAAAGCTCTTGCTGACTTCCCCCGCCACGATGCAGCTCGGTTTTACGACATTGTTATGGTGGCACAGGCGGATAGGATAAATTATAGACGAGGGAAAAAAGTACATTGCGGCAAAGACAAGACTGGTGTGTGTGTGTGTGTGTGTGTGTGTGTGTGTGTGTGTGTGTGTGTGTGTGTGTGTGTGTGTGTGTGTGTGTGTGTGTGTGTGTGTGTGTGTGTGTGTGTGTGTGTGTGTGTGTGTGTGTGTGTGTGTCTGTGTGTGTGTGTGTGTGTGTGTGTGTGTGTGTGTGTGTGTGTGTGTGTGTGTGTGTGTGTGTGTGTGTGTGTGTGTGTGTGTGTGTGTGTGTGTGTGTGTGTGTGTGTGTGTGTGAGAGAGAGAGAGAGAGATGACTATGTATAAAAAGAAATCGCTAGGGAATACACATAAGGAAGGTCACATAAGTTATACAAGAGAAGAGAGTGGCAAGGTGTAGTGAAAAAAGGTTAATGTGTGTACTCTCGCACTGTTTAACAAGACATAAATCATGAACCGCCAATCAAGGCCGTGCAAGGCGTGGAAAAGTCACCGCCACGTCACCATTACGTATATTCAGAGTTATACCTAATTTACCACACGATGTAATCCTCCTTCACTCTCTGTGTGTTGGCGACTTGGTAATTTCGCAAAGCTCTCAAGGCTGAGACGCCTAAGAGGTAAGTGCCGCCCACAGTTGCTCTCTCGTCATTAGTGTGACATGTTAGAGCAATAACAAAACTTTGGGAGAAGTTGAGTGTCTCACAATTATGCATATTATGGAAGTTTCTCGCATGTGTATAAATATTGCTGGCTCACAAAATCTTCATTAAGTGGTCTAATGGACGTTTATTGCAGAATTTCGCAAGAGTTACATTGTCTTTTTGATCCGATGCCTTAAGTCTATGCCCACAGTTCATTTCATGTGCCTCATAGTCCTAATGTATTGCCTTTCTTGCCACATCGTAACAACCCCTTCTGCAACGCTGTCATTAATGGACTCACCATCACCTGAGGTCACTACTTTTCTAGATTTAGAAAAAGAAACACGTTTCAGGCAGCAACAAAGGCTTCACCGATACCTTTACGACAGAATAACCACAAGTTAATGGAGTAACTTTTTGTGGAGTCCATTATTTCATACTGTCAATCAGTCACAACGCTCAGTGAGACACTTGTTAATGGTGGACTCAAAAACTTTAGTATTCAGGGAGATACAGCCGTCAACCTTCTCTCTAATGTAACCACACTTCGAATAAGGAGAAAAGCAGACGCTACCATATGAGTTGTTTTTCAATTTTTTTGAGGGTAACACCGAACCGAATAACTCCTTATTAGTGCGTGCGAATGTCCTTATTAGTACGTGCGTGCGTGTGTATTCACACACGGTCTTGCCCATGCGAGCTGGACTCGCGATCGCCAGTTTTATCCTCCCGGAAAGAGCATGAAACTCGTTGTACCGATTTTTGGGTAATGCTGGAACGTTACACACCACAGACATCCTATCCCTTTGCTGAAGGGGAACATTAACCGCCCGCACTTGTCAGTGATAATTTTCCCTGAGAGCTAGCGAGGTCGGGGAGCGAACGCCCGACCACAGAATGGTGGCACCAGTCCCTTATCCTCTTGACCACGCAGGCGGTGTGTGTGTGTGTGTGTGTGTGTGTGTGTGTGTGTGTGTGTGTGTGTGTGTGTGTGTGTGTGTGTGTGTGTGTGTGTGTGTGTATGTGTGTGTGTGTGTGTGTGTGTGTGTGTGTGTGTGTGTGTGTGTGTGTGTGTGTTATTCACCCATGGTCTTGTCCATGCGAGCTGGCTCGTGATCGCCTGTTTCACCCTCTCAGTGCGAGTTTGGAGCTCATTATTACCGATCTTTGGGCAAAGCTGGGACCTCACACACCATACACACCCATCCACTTGTTCAAGGGGGACAGTACCGCCCGAATTTTACAGTGGAAAAATCCCCGGGAATGAGCGGGGTCGGGGATCGAACGCCGGGCCACAGAATGATGCCGGGCGCCCTAACCAACTGAGCCACACGGACGGTGTGTGTGTGTGTGTGTGTGTGTGTGTGTGTGTGTGTGTGTGTGTGTGTGTGTGTGTGTGTGTGTGTGTGTGTGTACACAGCCGAGCCAGGAAAATGGAGGGAGTGCGGGGCCTGAGGTGCGGTCAAGTGGCAGAGTGATCAGGAGTAATGGGCGGGGAGGCAGGGCGTGGGACAAGGCAGGCTTCCGTCCGGGGCTGGCAGCGAGAGGACTGAGGATGAACCTGAGTTTAGATAGACAACACTGAACTATTTCCCACACAAGGCAGTGATCCAAAACTACATGAGGTAAGAAGTTTGAAAATGGACTGAACTGATTATCTCGACTGCAAACAATATTAAAAGAAAAAGTTTGATTCTAGATTACATTTTTACTTTCGGAATAATGTTCCCTCCTTGAATGTTTGCTTCTCCTATACTTTTCGTACAGTGTGTCTCAGATCAATCAATGCATAGTAACTTTTGGAGGGTTGTGCACTTTCCTTACATATGTTACCCGCTTCACTATTATATGTACACAATGAACTTTTAACTAAATTTCGAGCTGAAGCCAAATTTAGTCCTCAGCAAAAGATAATAAATGGAGCATGGAGAGATCCTCGACCCCCCCCCCCCCCCCCCCAGCGCTGCCCTCCCCCAGATCTGAGGCCTTAAGGCAACACGTGTCAGTTGCATTCAGGCATCCAGCAAGACCAATGAAGACCACGGCAGGAAATACGTATAAACAGGTACTTTACCCCTTCACGCCCAGATCTTTTCTTTGCTATATAAAATTGTATGTTGTTAGCCATAAAATTACGAAAAGTAACTGAGTATACCAAATTAGCTAGTCGACAAGGATACTAAACAGGTCATATCTATAAAACATTGCTTATATTCACTGTATATCGTCTAAGGGTACCCAAATTACAAAGGAAATTACGTTCTGGGTCTCAAGGGGTTAAAGATAAAAAGTGTTACCATGATTCTAAGGTGATAAGAAAAACCTCAATATCTGTCACTACACTTGAAGATTAGAGGAATTATTTGATGTTAGTAGACAGCAGTACTTCTAGAGGTGATGGCTGCGGCATTATAATCTTCTTAATCACACTCAAGCATGTTTATTTTCTGTGTAAATGATAAATGTTAATTCACTCTGGTAATGCCTAAGACGGAGGTGGAAATGCAAAATAACTAAATGAGACCATCTATTGTTTGTAGTTTCCAATTTTATAAACATTCAGATATTGCAAGTCTACAAGTACTACGGTCTCGCAAAACAATGAAGTATTTGAGCGAATCTGTATGTCAATCTCTTGGCATTTGTACGTAAGGCCATTTTAAATAACTTGTAACTACTAATGGAACAAAGAGCAGAAGCATTTGGAAGTAGGCCTATATGATAAGAAATACGTTATGAAACGGATAAAACAAATCAAGGAAACCAAGTGGAATAAAAGGCAATTCGTAAGCTTATCTAGTAATATCTACTGTTAGGTCAATTTTCTGGTCCCGCTTGGCTGGGTCCACCGTAAGGCCCTAATTTCATCAGCCAGAAACGAATACCGATTGTGTGGCCGCAAACTGGAACAGCGTCCTTATTTACTCCCTCTTTTCCTTCCTCTACACCAATTTGTTTTCATCCCCCTTCTTGGCATAACCTTTTCCCTTTTATTCTCTCGCAGCGAACCTCTCCTTCCTTTCCCTCCCTCCCTCCGTCCCTTCTGAACCCAAAGGAGGTAACACTATACATCGACCCTCCCCAAGTGCCGTGTTACCTCCCTCCTTTCCTCCTTCCCTCGCTCCATCTAACCCTTGGGATCCGTGCCACTTACTCAAGGCCTGGAAAGCTATATCGCCATACCAGTGATCAAGTGCTGCGTTTTACGAGCTCCTTGTCTTATTCTTCGGTAGGTAATTTTCAAGCCGCCTTTATTAGTATCCTTTTTGCTTAATTTGCTCTACTCTTAGTTTCCTCCTCCTCCTCCTCCTCCTCCTCCTCCTCCTCCTCCTCCTCCTCCTCCTCCTCCTCTTCCTCTTCCTCTTCCTCTTCCTCTTCCTCTTCCTCCTCCTCCTCCTCCTCCTCCTCCTCCTCCTCCTCCTCCTCCTCCTCCTCCTCCTCCTCCTTTTCTGCACTATGAAACTTCCATGTTCCTATCCTCTTTAGGGACATGGTATCATTTTCCAACTATTTTCTTACAAGTAGTTGATAGTTAGTAGTATGTAGTTCAGCAGATACCCTCGCTATGGACCAATAGGTCTCCTGGTGTCTGTTACTCCTATGTAATCCTATGTAATCCTCCTCCTCCTCCTCCTCCTTTTCGTTCACAAAGACAAGAGGTCAGCTACGTAGAGTCGACCACGAAGTATGTCAAGAGACAGCCCTATATCGAACGGAAGGTCACCACTTATTCCCTCCAGAGCTAGTCAATAAACTGACTCTCAAGGTTTTTTTTTTCCAGATCCTATTGTGAAGTTTATTCGTTCATCCGAGTTGGCTTCGAGCACTATGGTTTATTGTTCCTAAGTCCCATAAGAGTAATTGAAACTCAGGAGCTTCCCACGTGCCGTTTTTTAGTGAAGAAAAAAAAAAGAGAGAGAGAGAGAGAGAGAGAGAGAGAGAGAGAGAGAGAGAGAGAGAGAGAGAGAGAGAGAGAGAGAGAGAGAGAGAGAGAGAGAGAGAGAGAGAGAGAGAGAGAGAGAGAGAGAGAGAGAGAGAGAGAGAGAGAGAGAGAGAGAGAGAGAGAGAGAGAGAGAGAGAGAATCTATTAGTCAACTATTAGTAAGATTATAGAAAGGGCTATGTATGATAGATTATTATCATTCTTAAACATAAATAATATATTGTCTAAAGATCAATTTGTGTTCAGGAAAAACTATTCTCCACAAGCAGCAACCGTGAAATTAATAAATAGCATTCTACAGAACAACGATAAGGGCCTTTTCACAATGGCTGTCTTTTTAGATTTAAAGAAAGCTTTTGACACAATTAATCATGATATATTATTAAAAAAGTTGAAATTTTATGGCGTCAGAAAAGAATTATTGCGATGGTTTGAGAGTTATTTAACAGGAAGAGAGCAATTTACAGAGATCAATGATGTAAGATCTTGCAATAGAATAATTAAAACTGGTGTTCCGCAGGGATCTACCTTAGGACCTCTTCTGTTCTTACTATATATTAATGATTTGGTCCAGTCTACTGATATATTGAAATTCATATTATTTGTTGACGATACTACCATTTTTCATTCAGAGCCTGACCTCCAAATTTTAGAAAATATTATGAACCAAGAACTTGTTAAGGTATCAAAGTGGCTTGTATCCAATAGATTATCCTTAAATGTACAGAAGACTCATTATATCATATTTGCAGGCAATAAATATATCAACCAAGAAAATGAAATAAGAATAGGAAACAATATTATTGAAAGAATTAGTTCAATAAAATTTTTAGGAGTTGTCATTGACGATAAACTGCTGTGGAAATCCCATGTTAATTATATGTATGATAAAATATCTAGGTCAGTAGGGATTATTTACAAGATAAAGGATAACTTGACTAGAGAGGCACTTATAATGTTGTACTACAGTTTAGTCTACCCTTATTTTCAATATTGTAATCTTGCTTGGGGCTCTGCATTAAAAACCATCATTCAGCTATTATTGTTATTGCAAAAAAGAATGGTCAGAGTAATATCAGAGGTAGGTTTCAGAGACCATACCGATCCTTTATTTTCAGATCTTAAAATACTAAAGTTACAGGACATCCATAAACTAGAGCTGCTAAAATTTGTATATAATCAGATAAAGACTCCCACTGTAATAACTTTTGACAGAGTATCAAGCGTACATAGCCAACATTTAAGGAATAGAAGCCTATTACGACCTCCACAACCACGCTCAGAATCAAGTAAAAGGTTTGCAGTGTATTCAGGATGTCTTGCCTGGAATGAGTTGCCAGATGAACTAAGGTTAATAGACAATAGTGTCACATTTAAAATTAAAGTAAAAAACTATATTCTCAATGCACATTGATTGATAGTTACCTAATGGATGAAGCAATATGAATATATAAAGGAAGAGTTACTATATATAACAATTGCTATTAATGACGTAGTTTTAATTATAAATGAAGTCGTGTTTTCCTAGAAATTATTGAATTTAAAGGAGCTCTTTAAAAATGTTTACTCATTCAAAGAGCTCTGCCTTGTCAATTTATATATTATATTATATTAATCATGATGTATAAGTTTAATTGGGCAAATAAATGTTTTTTGACTTTTGACTTTGACTTTGACTTTGACTTTCAGAGAGAGAGAGAGAGAGAGAGAGAGAGAGAGAGAGAGAGAGGAGAGAGAGAGAGGAGAGAGAGAGAGAGAGAGAGAGAGAGAGAGAGAGAGAGAGAGAGAGAGAGAGAGAGAGACGAGAGAGAGAGAGAGAGAGAGAGAAGGAGGAGAGAGAGAGAGAGAGAGAGAGAGAGAGAGAGAGAGAGAGAGAGAGAGAGGAGAGAGAGAGAGAGAGAGAGAGAGAGAGAGAGAGAGAGAGAGAGAGAGAGAGGAGAGAGAGAGAGAGAGAGAGAGAGAGAGAGAGAGAGAGAGAGAAGAGAGAGAGAGAGAGAGAGACTAAGTACCTTGCGTGTGGCTGTATGAAGAAAAATGGAGCTGACGTTTCAGAAAGTGTGAGAAAATGGATGGATAGATGGATGGAAATTGGAAGGACGTTGGGGGAATAGACAAAAATAAATAAACCAGATGAGACAAGGGAAGGAAGACAAGGGAAGGAGGGACCCCGAGGATATAAAACTGAGGGGGCGAGGCGGTGCCCAGGAAAGAGGGGAATTAGGTTGAGTGTGTTAGGGTGAGACGAAGATGATAGGGAGGAAGGAAAGTTGAGATGAGGGGAAATAAAGAAGTAGAATTGTGAGGATGAGATAAGAGGTTGGGGAAGGGGGGAGAGGGGGGAAGGGAGGAGTACTAAGGTCGATAAGTTGTTGGTATAGGGAGGGAAGGGAGAGTAGGGGAAGAAGGAAGGGGTGAGGGAAAAAGAAGGGACACAAAAGGCGCGTAAGTAAACCAAGTGAAGCGTAACAAAAGCAAGTTACGGTAAATTTAAAGCGTCGCATAATTAGTTCAGTCTCCATGTCATCAATTAAATCTCTTTGATGCTAAGATCCCCCTGCTACTACCCTGCCTCCCTGTCCCTCTACCCTGCCACTTCAGTACTTCCCTGCACTCTACACCACCACTACCACGCTTCCCGGTCCTTTCCCTTCCTTCCCTGTTCCTCTGTCCATGTACACTTTCCTTCCTAACTCTCCCTGCCAACAGTGCTCTCTATCTCTCTCTCTCTCTCTCTCTCTCTCTCTCTCTCTCTCTCTCTCTCTCTCTCTCTCTCTCTCTCTCTCTCTCTCTCTCTCTCTCTCTCTCTCTCTCTCTCTCTCTCTCTCTCTCTCTCTCTCTCTCTCTCTCTCTCTCTCTCTCTCTCAATTTCTTTTCTGCACTGCGCACTTCTTGGACTCTCTCATTATCAACAAGCGTCTTTTTCTCAAGTCTTGTCATGCTTCACCTTCAAAGTTCTCAGGTTTTAATTACACTTAGAACTATTTCTGACAAAAAACGAATGGAGGCTTTTACATCTTTTACGGTTGCTGGGAAGAATTACGAAATTGTGTAGAGTATATACTGATGCGCACCGGTGTTGTAAAGTGCCTGCCTGATACACTGGTGGGTTGCATAGGTGTCTGTCTGTGCAGGTGTGAGGTGAGCGTGTGTGTGTGTGTGGGGGGGGGGGGGAAGTTAGGTTTAGGTGACTTGTATTTTATGTGTCATTCGCCCTTTTATTAGTCTACATTAGACTACAAAGGCCAGGTAAGCTACAAATATATTTTTTTTAGTCCGTGGCCAACGCATGAGAGCGTTGTGTTAGATAGTAGGTAGGTGTAGCGCATAAAATATATCATTAAAAACACCGCAGCAAATAAAAAAGAACAAATAAAAAAGTTCCAACACTTATGCTCCACAGTCTTAAATGTTGTTTTCGTAAAGGTAATAAAATGTGTAATTGAGTTCGTACGGTCATTGTACAACATATTGATGCGAACGATGAAATGTAAAAAAAAGAGTGAAAAGGTGAACCCTGCGCACCTGTCGTCCTCCTCCCTTTCACGACGCACCAAAGGAAACAACATAAATCAATGGAGTGGCAGGTCTTCTGTCAAGTCCGGTGGATCCTATTTTCTTCGTCCAGGAAGCACCACATGTATGTATACTGCGTCTCTCTGCACGGGAGGGTTCTGGGTTATCACACTGCCTACCCTACACAAGCAACTCTTTTCACGTCCACTATACCACAGCGAAGAGTAAACATCTATAAGGAAAAAAACGTACTCAAAAGTTATGTGAGGACAAACAGGCAGTTTCAACCATAGTGTATATTCAACAAGCCTTGCCTTCGAAGAGCGAGTGTTGAAGGTGAGAGGTACGTAGTGAAGGAAGGGAGGGAGGGAGGAAAAAGGAGAGATGAAAGGAGGGAAGGGAAAGGAAGAGGAGGAAATGGAAGCGGAAGGAGGCCGAAAAAACTTTGTTAAGGTTTATGTAAGGAGAGAATTAACATAAGTCAATAGCAGAGTACAGATTAGGAGGACGCATGTGTAAATAAGGAACAACATTGGGTTAACCCAGCCTGCTACTAACAAAAGCCACCCTAAAAATTACCAACCCTGAGCCTTAAGACTAATTACGTCGACTTCAAAGAGCAGCTCGATCTACTTGAGAGTCAGTATTTGAAGCCGCCCCCAGCATGGTCTTGGGGAGTTAGGTAACGTAAGTTCTTTAATATTTAAGGATCTCAAGGGATCAATAGAGCTGAAAAAAATGTTGCTAGGTTATCAAGGTCAGTAATGAATATCCCGCATAGAAACTGCAACGCATTGGTTTTATGACCAGGAAGTGTCAAGAAGTTCTCACGATTTTGTTGCTATTGATGTCAAGGTGTAGAGATTGCATACAAATTGAAAAGGCTTATTATTTTTTACAATAATATTGACTATGACGACAAGTAACTAGTTAACTATAATAAGGCTGAATATTTAATAGATCAAGTTGGTATTAGTAACAAAAAAATAATATAGAAAAGTGGAATTTGATAACTACACCTCTGGTCCTTTCAATAGAGCCACGAGTTACCTAATTACATTTTTTCAATATACCTGTGCGTGCAATGCTGTGACATGCAAGGACATGAGACGCTACCTTGGCGTGCACTGCCGAGACGATTTTGTAACATAAGCGAAGTGTCGAACATATAAAAAACAATATCAATGTGACTTACGCGCCAATATCCCATACAGTTATTGGTGTCCATATGGCATACAGGTAAAAGATCTCAATTTGGTGTCACGAAACAACTACACACCATGATTCCGTTACGGCATTTTTTATTTATTAATTTATCTATTTGGATATTGAGTTTCTCGCAACTATAAAGTAGCACGAGGAGTGCGTTTTGAAATTCTGAGTTTTTGTCCTTCTCTAGGCGTCGACCCCCCCCCACCCACCCACCCACACACACACACACCCACACACCCACACACACACACACACAACACACACACACACACACACACACACACACACACACACATCACCACGAAAAAAATAGCACTTTTTTGTAACGTTGTAAAGAGGAAAGTAACGTAAAGTAACGAAATAAAAGATGAGAAAAAAAGAATGAAAACATGAATAACGTCAATGAATGATAATACCTCCACGGACACTTCAGAGCGCCATGGAGCGAGGCAATCCGTCGCATGCCTTCCTGAAGACCCGACAAAATAAAAAGCCGAGTATGTTATCGATGTACGTGAGGTTGTCCGAGATCTTAATCACCTCACCACACGCGACGACACGAGTGAGTTGTCGTATCCAGTAAGCGTCTAGATACTTTAGTTGCCGCTTAAGGGATTTAAAGGCAAAAGTTTCCCACGTATTGCATCAAGTCTTCGTTAGAGTTTCCAAGAGACATAATCAAGGTTATTGTGTTGGTTCGTCGGCAAACTTGTCGTGACGTGAGAGGCGCAGTGATTGCCTTAGACTTGCCTGGAGGCCCGCGAGTGGCTTTGTCCTCGTAACGGAGTGCCTCTTAGGGTCATTTACAGGCTATTTAGAGTCTCAGAACAAACCAACTTGTATTCTGTTTACTTTGGGCAGCTCTGATTTCAGGTGATGAGTAATATGGTGGTGATTAGAAGCTACCGTACCCACTCATTGCCTTCTATTTGTTACCATTAGAAATCAAGGACTGTCTATGAGGTCAGGACAACAACAATATAAAAAGAACTTCAGCCTCTGGGTATAATCACACAATCAGGTACTCTCATCAGTGAAGTTTGTGAGCTTTCATCGCAACAAATATTTTCTTAGAAACAAACTTGTAATCAGTCTGACCTGCCTCCCACCTCCTCCTCAAACTTCACCTCGTTTGTCTCTTTCTTCTCCTAGTCCTTCTCCGCCTCTTCCTCTTACCTCTTTGTCTCTTTCTTCTCCTAGTCCTTCTCCACCTCTTCCTCTTACTTCTTTTTCCTAATTTCTTTCAGTTCCTTCTACACCTCCTCCTCCTCATCATCATCATTTACATTCTCAACACATTCGCTTCCTCCTTTTCTTCCTCCATCTGCCCTTCTCTATCTTTCCGTCTTGGCTCTCATCCTTATCATCCTTCTTGTCGTTATTTTCCTAAGTCTTCTTCTTAACTCTCCTCCTCCTATTTAAGCTCAATATGCAGGAGTGCTGATATGACAAAGACGAAAAAAAAAATGTCCTAGCCTCATTACGGCCGAATGATGCATTAACTGGAAAATTTAAACCAATTATGAATAAGAGTGAGGTGTAACTTCTTGGCGACATGGAGGACAAATTTTATAATAACCTGCAGTGTTTCAAAAGGCCTTTAAAACAGCCGGAGTGACAGCATAATACAGAAACCAAGCTGTGGAACTATAATAAAAGTAAGATTGTTTTCTCAGAGACGGATGGAATATTGCTATACTACTGGGACATAGTCATTCCTATAAGATTACGTGCATGGTTCATCACGCCATCCTGCATTTCACACGCTCATGATGCCTTGACAAAATGAAAAAAGAAAAGAAAAATAACACAGCCGCATATATTTTCAATTTCATGGAATTGCATGACTGATAAGATAGATTGTTGCATACCATGTCTACAGAACAAACAAAAACTCTATTATTTCAGACTAAGAGAGAGGAGAGAGAGAGAGAGAGAGAGAGAGAGAGAGGAGAGGAAGAGAGAGAGAGAGAGAGAGAGAGAGAGAGAGAGAGAGAGAGAGAGGAGAGGAGAGAGAGAGAGAGAGAGAGAGAGAGAGAAGAGAGAGAGAGAGAGAGAGAGAGAGAGAGAGAGAGAGAGAGAGAGAGAGAGAGAGAGAGAGAGAGAGAGAGAGAGGAGAGAGAGAGAGAGAAGAGAGAGAGGAGAGAGAGAGAGAGAGAGAGAGAGAGAGAGAGGAGAGAGAGAGAGAGAGAGAGAGAGGAGAGAGAGAGAGAGAGAGAGAGAGAGAGAGAGAGAGAGAGAGAGAGAGAGAGAGAGAGAGAGAGAGAGAGAGAGAGAGAGAGAGAGAGAGAGAGAGAGAGAGAGAGAGAGAGGAGAGAGAGAGAGAGAGAGAGAGAGAGAGAGAGAGAGAGAGAGAGAGAGAGAGAGAGAAAAAAAACTATTTCATAAGTTGGAAGAAAGAGAGTGTTGGAGGTCCTTAAATCACCTGGCCCATCGATCGCCCCAGGTGAGGCGCGGCGCACAGGCGAGAGGTTCTGACGGGGGGGGGGGGAGGGCAGGGGGGGCAGAAGGGTCGTAGAACGGTCAACAGGGGCGCGGCTCTGAGGCACGAGGGCACTTCTTTTAGTTGCCGTTTAGATGAAGAAAGAGGATAAAAAGAAATGTGGTGTTTCATTAAAGCAGCACCCGCCTACACTTGAGAGAGCACTCGGCCTAACCTGATACTTCTTCCTTACCTCCGCTACCTCCTTCCTTCCTTCCTTCCTTCCTTCCCTCCCTCCCTCCATTCCTTCTTTCCCTCCACTACTTCCTTCTTTCCTTCCCTCCACTACCTCGGTTCTTCCTTCCTTCCTTCCCTCCACTACCTCCTTCCTTCCTTCCTTCCCTCCACTACCTCCTTCTTTCCTTCCTTCCCTCCACTACCTCCCTCCTTCCACTACCTTCTTCGTTCCTTCCATTACCTCCTTCTTTCCCTCCACTACCTCCTTCCTTCCTTCCCTCCACTACCTTCTTCGTTCCTTCCACTACCTCCTTCCTTCCCTCCACTACTTTCTTTCTTCCTTCCTTCCCTCCACTATCCACTACCTCCTTCCTTCCCTCCACTACCTCCTTCCTTCCCTTCACTACCTCCTTCCCTCCTTCCTTCCCTCCGCTACCTCCTTCCCTCCTTCCTTCCCTCCGCTACCTCCTTCCTTCCTTCCTTCCCTTCTACTAACTCCCTACCTCCTTCCTTTAATCCACTACCTCCTTCCTTCTTTCCTCCACTACCTCCTCGCTTTGTGACGGTAAATGGCGTAATACAACCCGTAACACTTCATCAAACGAAGGGCTGAAATTTTTGTGTCGGGAAGTGATTTCACTCGTTAAAAAACAACTATTTTTTTGAGGGGAAAGACATGGCTGAATATCAAGATGAAAGACAAGTCGCAAGCTACACGTAAAACAAAAGTGGGGTAACAGTTACATAATGGCAAGGTTGCTTTCTAAAGAGATGGCTGAATATCAAGATGAAAAATAAGTCTCAAGCAACACGTAAAACAAAAGGAGGGTAACACTTACGTGACAGCAAGGTTGCTTTCTAACATGAAGTAAAAGCCCCACACGGACACCTTCCTGCAAACTCACCTCACGGGCAAAGGTGTGATCTTGGCTGCTTCATATTCCTGGAGGAGAGCAAAGGAAGGTTTTACTTTACTGACATCCTCTTCTTTACCCACCTCTCTCTCTCTCTCTCTCTCTCTCTCTCTCTCTCTCTCTCTCTCTCTCTCTCTCTCTCTCTCTCTCTCTCTCTCTCTCTCTCTCTCTCTCTCTGTCACACACACACACAGACACACACACTGCTTGTGTGGTATGGTGGAAACATCTGCGTCTGGCGTTCTACAGGATGCGAGTTCAAGGACCATTGAAGCCCCTAAGTTGTTTTTTTTTTGCTGACAACACAAGCAGTTACTGTCCCCCTTGAGCAAGCGGATGGGTTGTGTGGAGTGTGAGGACCCAGCTATACCCAAATATCTGTCTCTATGGGCTCTAAGGTATTTCTGGGACACACACACAGACACACACACACAGTACACACACACACACATACGGATCAAGCCATCAAAGGATCAAAGACACACCACGACCCAGCCAGCGGACCAAAATAGTGTGTCCTGCCTCCGGGTCACAGGGGCGCGTTATACAGGCAGCGGTGGAGCTTATCTAGGCTGGGGCATCACCGTTCCTCCTCCATTACCGCTACCGGACGTGGAAAGGTTGTAAAATATTCATCAGGGGAAGATCGCCCCCTCCCCTCCCTCCCGTGTGGACGAAAGGGCTCTCGTCCCAGAATAATTAGTTCACCCTCACGACCATCCCCCAGCACCGTGTGAGCGAAAACAAACGAGAATAAACTGCACGGAAAAAAATGAAGATCGCGCAGTGAAGAGGTTTGCTTTACGTGACGAGTGAAAAAAACTTTAACGAACTGTGACCTGGAGAGGTGGCGGACGGCACGGCGGGGATGTGGGGGGGGAGGAGGGGAGGATAAAGATAAAGAACAGTGGTGGAGGAGGATGGCAGGAGAGGTAACGTGGGTGGGAGATAGGTAGGTAATGTAGTGCAGGAGTGGGCGATGGTGGAAGGAAGGTATTAGGACATAGACATTGGCGGTGGAAGGTGTAATGAAATCTGAAATTATAATGATGATACAGGGTACTCGACAGGACGACGACATTAAAGAGTGGACAATGTGTGGTGGAGATATGAAAATGATAACGTTATAGAACAGCCAATAGGGCAATGCAAAAGGCAACGAGGGGAATGATGGGAGCAGGAGCTGTGAAGTGGTGGCATTGAGCACCATTAGAAGCTTCCTGGTATTGGCAGTGAGGGAAAAGAGGCAATGCAGTGGGCAATTTGCTTTGATGGTGAAGATGGGTAGTGTAATGGTAGTGGTGGTGGTGGTGGTGGTGGTGGTGGTGGTGGTGGTGGTGGTGGTGGTGGTGGTGGTGGTGGTGGTGGTGGTGGTGGCGGTGGTGGTGATGGTGGTGGTGGTGATGGAGTGACTGCGTGTAAGATGATGATGGAGGAAGTGAATGTCGGAGGGTAGCTGCGTGCGTGATGATAGGGTGAGGGGAAAATGGTCTTCGTGCTAGGAAAGGTTAGGGCAAGGGTCGAGGTTGACAATGGGATGTGTGTGGATTGTGTGAGCTGCGTGGGTGTCTCTGGTACGTGGCTGTCGGGATTCAAGTGGATGGTCTCGTGGAATCTCTTGAAATTATTATCACGTTCAGGTAGCTTGCTTTGTTTTGATTTTCTTTTGTGTGTGCTTAATATTTTTTCTTTGCACACGACCTTTCAGATACTGTTAGTGAGGTTGTTTTCTTTTGTGAGACTTAATTATAGTCCGCCCTTCTTCTCCTCCTCCTCTTCCTATTTTTTCTCCCCCTCCTACATCTTTTCCTCTACCTCAACAACACAGCTTGAGTGCAGTTTTCGTACCTTCATTTTTATTTCTTCTACATTTTTTGGACACACACCTTCTCACATTCTTCTTCGCTCTCCTCTTTTTTCCTGTGCTCTATTTCTAGCCTCCTTTTCAGTTACCTTTCCCTCCAACCCTCACTTAGTCTTCCTTCCTCCTCCTCCACTATGCCCCGTCTCCAGCTTATCACCTACGTTTCCTGCTCCTCCATTTTCCCACTCATTTTCATCTTTTACATCCATCTTCATCCCCATTTTCACTACCTTCTTCTACCTTCACTACCATTTTCACTTCCCATCCATCGTCTTCAAATTCGTTGTGGTTCTATATTCGCAAAACCCTCACTACACTTGACCGTATTACCTCGGCGTTATGTCCTCGCATGCATAACCGATATGGGAGCAGAGGAACGGCCTCATCAGCAGCCTTACGACCATCGCCACCCATAGTTACAGTCCTCGACGATCCTGTAATACCAATCCTGGTCAAAACGACATTCTGGGGGTTTTGAAGTTTTCGTTTCTCGTAAGTTAAAGGAACGTAGGCCTCCAAATATGCAGAGGAATGCGCTTTTGTAGGCTCAGAATATTATGCAGGACGTAGGTATGTCCTTACTTTGGAAAAAAAAAACAATGCTCTTTAAGAAGGTAAATGCAGGTAATCATTTCGATCTGCTTTCGTCCTCTATCAAACCATAATTGTTGCAAAAATGCTCCTTGCATCTTGGCAACCAGTTGATGTGCATGAGCCAAATGCAATTGTCATGCAGTGCTGGAATAAGTAAAAAAAATTATTCCTCTCGTTAATCTGTAATAAGTGAGCATTGTGTGTGGTGCATCACTTACCCCCTAACATGAACATCTCTAGGTCCTGAGAAACAACGCAAAAAATCAAATGAAACAAATGAAACAATTCAACCGCGGTAGTTAGGTAATAACATTCTTCTCGTCAAACTACATTTTTTCGATGTCTCTTAACACCACCTGGTTAATAATACACTTTTACTACTAAGATTTTCAGTCAATAATCAATTAACAACTCGACGCGAGGTTGCTGGAGCATGTTTCAATGAATATTTCAAGGGCTTTGATACGGTTTCGGGGAGGAATAGTCGACGCAGAGCCTATCCTGGTGATGGTTCTTGCAGGTCGATTGGTAAGCCAAGAAACGATAAGTTATAGACGGTCGGAGGCAAGTCAGGTCTGTGGACGGCGCAAAATGCCAAAGGTTTGAAGGCCAAAGCCCATGAGAAGTCACAAGTTTCAACACAATTTATCCCCACTGCAGACCAGAGCTGAATGATAATATAAATAAATAAACCTGCGAAATGTTGAAAAAATTCCTATGACCAGCAGATGATGGAAGGCAGTTGTTTCAGAAACACAAAAGCAAAGTTAAAATTTCAGTTAACGAGACACGATTAACATTTCGCAGCACAAGATCGATGCGCATAGTTTAGTATTCTGAAGCTGAGTGGATGAAAACCAGCCAGAAATAACTTGAACCAATCGAATTACGCCATCCAGAAAAGTTACCTGCTTTCATACTCAGGAAATTTTACACAAAAGCCGAGCTATTGTGAATAAGTAACGGTATCAACGAACAATCAAGAATGGAATTGATAACAGAACAAACATGTCAATTGAATAAATAATAACAATGAAGTTGAGAATGTAATAATAGTATTAATAAGTCATAATAATTATAACAATAACATTAATGAAAATCATAGAAATAATAACAATAATAATAATAATGTAATTTGACAGGTTAGGTAAGATTTTTTTTAAATCAGACCAGTCTAATGCACTAATAGTTCTACCATGACTACCAAAGCTATTGTTGTTTTATAATTGAATCTTCTCTCCAGATTCTGTTTCTTGCCTAAAGGTCACTTAACATACCGACAGAGTTTGAGATTTTACCATTTTTAAGTATGTAGGTAGTCGCGTTGGAAGAAAATTATGACCTTTGTCTTATTACATGTCAAAAGCAGAAGCGCTATAAATATCATGATATTTAGGTTAGATACTTTAATGACTAAACTTTAATACATATGACTTAATACTTTAATGCATTAAATTCAGTTTTGTGTAATACGGTTTTAGTCCTAATCTGTACACACTTCATGGCAAATATAACTGATTTCCACCTATTGCTCCCAGCCTGCCTCTTCCATGAGCATTTTGTTTAATCCTTCAAAAATAATTATTAGTTTTAAAAAGGAATTTACTAGAACATATATGTATAATGGTATAAACATGATATTAGAACACCTCAATTTATGGAGCACTGCCGCTGTTACAGACTGACCTATACACCTCCACCACCAAAAGAGCTTTATGGTAAAACGAATCTATCTGAACACCAAATATTCACCATTATTCTTGACTACCATGGCCGCGATGGATCAGTTTTCGCAACACTACATCCACTACCACACCTAGTATATTAACACCACCACCTTCACCCCCACCCCCACCACCAGAACCACTACCTCGATGAGTTAGCGCTGCCGTGTGGTCAACAGCTGGTTACTCGAATACAGTAGCAGTAAAAACTTTTCCCCCAGACTTTATTTTCTGGATGTCGCTATAAAATATACCGGTTTAGTGTTTTACCTTAGTTTTTTGGGTTTTTTTTAGCTGACATTTTTTTCTGAACTTCACACTTTGAGTTAAACAGACCAAATATTACAACACAATGAACTCTAATATTAAGTACTTGATCTATTATACAACACTACATTATAATCATACGTGAAACGAACTCTAATTCAAGAAAACTTTATTAGTTCATAATATCCAGGAGACTGATATTATTGTTTAACCACTTGAGACCCACAACGTAATTTCCATTGTAATTTGGCTACCATTATACGAGTTTTAGTGAATATAAGCAATATTATATAGATATGACCTGTTCAGTATCCTTGTCGACTAACTAATTTGGTTGTACAGTTACTTCTCGTAATTTTATGGCTCGACAACCTAGACTCTTTTATAGCAAAGGAAAGATCTAAGCGCGAAGGGGTTAATATTTCTTCGCATTAATTGAGGGTAATGAGTGTAATATTGATGCCGCATGTGAACACCAAGACGCAAGAAGAGTGATACTTCCCTTGATTTCATCTTGTCTTTTCATGCTATCTGGAGGACAATTATTACATTACCTTTGTTACATTATTACAATCTCTACATTCTTATCTAATATTTAATCTCTTATTAAATCTCTGCAAACTTATATTTCTTCTTCAATGAATAACATGCAGCAGTTTAATTAATATTCTTGACACTAAAACAAATATTTTTTTGCCATGCATAGTTTTTGTCATATGTGTATATTCTCTCTCTCTCTCTCTCTCTCTCTCTCTCTCTCTCTCTCTCTCTCTCTCTCTCTCTCTCTCTCTCTCTCTCTCTCTCTCTCTCTCTCTCTCTCTCTCTCTCTCTCTCTCTCTCTCTCTCTCTCTCTCTCTCTCTCCAGAAATTTCGTATTTCCTGTAGTTTAGAGCCAAAATTGCACCCACGTTTTCGAAATGAGGTCTGACTAACGAATCTAAAAGGGGAGGAGGAAGGATAGGAGGAAGAGGGAGAAGATATAATGATGATGATGAAGAGAAGGAA
>JACEEZ010000852.1:15000-25000 GCA_016584305.1 Chionoecetes opilio | reverse complement strand
ATATATATGTATAATGTATATATGTATATATATGTATATGTATATATATATATGTATATATATATATATATATATATATATATGTATATATATACGCATATGTATATATATATGTATATGTGTATATGTGTATATGTGTATATATATGTGTATGTGTAAATATATGTATATATATATAATTGTATATATATATGTATATATATATATGTATATGTATGTATATGTATGTATATGTATGTGTAGGTACATGTATGTATATGTATGTATATGTATGTATATGTACTTAATATGCTATAGGAGTAGCCGTGTGTCTGTGTGTGTGTCTGTCTGTCTGTTTTGGGTAGCCGAAACTGTAAATTCAATTTTGATGAGAGTAGGCTCAAAAAATCACAAATAAATCATAGGTGGTAAACGGCTTGGTCCCATGTCGATTGAATAATTTTGAAGGGGGGTTTTGGGCTAAACACACTTTAGGAGTATCAAATTGCAGGAAAAACTCTGCGATAACGTCTTGCCGCATTCCACAATATCGATAGACTCATGGACGTTTGTGTGCGTGTGTGAGTGTGTGTGTGTGCTGGAATCACACGGAACACAAAGGGTTGGAATCACACGGAACGTGGTCTACCCCGAGGCACTTTGACCAGTGACCAACGACAGCAACAACACTATTGAAGTTTGCAATCACATGTTGTCTAATATATACTACTACTACAAACATCAATACATGGGTCCGAAGGGCCCACAAGCACTTGTGTATATGTATGTATATGTATGTATATGTATGTGTATGTATATGTATGTATTGTATATGTATGTATAAATTGTATATGTATGTATATGTATGTGTATGTATCAATCAATCATTGGGGGCATACGCCGGGGGGCGTGTCGCCTCGCCAACCCTACGACGCCACTCCCGGGGGTCACCACGCGCGAGTCTCCATGCAGGCTCCTTTCCCATACCAAGCAGCTCTCGACAAGAAACATCAACTTGCTCCAGCCACGAGCCTTGTGGGCGCCCCCTTGGCCTCCTCCGCGCCGGATTTTCTCTTACAGATACAACCCGATGGGAAGGATCGGTTTCAGGGTAGCGTGCCACATGCCCATATAGCCGAAGTTGGCGTTGACGGACTATGCAGGTAATAGGCCTCGATTCAGTCTCACGGTGCAATCGCTGATTTGACACGTAATCATCCCAGCGATACCCCATGATTCTGCGAAGACACTTATTACCAAAGGCATTGATTCGTCTCTTCAAGTCACTATTTAGTGTCCATGTCTCACAACCATATAGTAAGACAGGAATCACAAGCGACTTGAAGATCCGGATCTTTGTCCTCCTGCACAGGTACCGACAACGCCAAATACTCCCGCTGAGCGAGTCCATAGCACCGTGGGCTATGCCAATCCACCGTAAGACTTCTTGACGTGACCCGCCGTCATTATGGACTGCGCTACCAAGGTATGTAAAACTTTCCAAGATCTCAATGTCCTCGCCGCACGCATGAAGAGACTGTACTGCTTCATCTAGTAAGTCTCCAAATACCTGGACCTTGGTCTTAAGCCAGGAGACCTCAAGTCTCAAAGGCTTTGCCTCCTCGTGCAGCGCCTCGAGAGCCATCACCAGGACTTCCAGCGACTCAGCAAAGATTACTGCATCATCGGCAAGAACAAGATCAGTGATCTTGGTGTTGCCGACGGATGCTCCACAATCACTTTGATCTACAACCCTGTCCAATACCCAGTCCATACAAGCGTTGAAAAGTGATGGGGCAAGGACGCACCCTTGCCTCACTCCTGTATTAACAGGAAAGAAGCTGGATACACCTGCCCCACACTTCACAGCAGTCTCAGTCCCAGAATACAGACCGGTTATCAAACCAATAGTCCTTGCAGGAATCCCGCGAAGTCGCAGAAGATCCCAAAGTGACTCACGATGCACTGAGTCAAACGCCTTCTTGAGATCAACATAGGCTGCAAGCATCCCCTGTCGAAACTCACGTCGGCGTTCCACCAGTATGTATGTGTATGTATATATATGTATATATATATGTATATATGTGTGTATATATATGTATATATATATATATATATGTATATATATGTATGTATATGTGTATATATATATATGTATATGTGTATATGTGTATATATATATATGTGTATGTGTATATGTGTATATGTATACGTATATACTTGCATATTGTCTTACTCATTCCTGGCACTCTACTTAAATCAGGAAACCTTTCTCTCCTACAATGACTGCTCGACCTATTTATTAAAGCTGCCACCTAAAGTGTCATCTGGGTTGCGAAGTAAGTAACTCCTACCTGTAAGATAGGCTTCACGGCAATTACCGCCTACAGTGTCATTGACTCTGTAGTTCTTTTGGGTTGAACCATGTTACCTCTAAAACAATATATAAAAATCCTGGTACACATGATGACTAGAATACATATGAGTTAACCTACACTTCCCTAAAACTTGTGGCAAATTTCAATTGAGACACAAAAAGAAATGTAAAACAAATAACGAAAAAACAAATATCTTTCTTTTTGGAAATAAATACAAAAGAAAAACAACAAGCAAGCGATTTGTTTTATATAACGGAATAATTGACGACAGGAACATGCTAGCAAAATATAACATGCCTTCATAAGAAAGTCTCCCTGAAAACCTTCCGACCATGCACATGAAATGATGGAAAACCAAATACTTTCCGTCTATCAAACTTCTGCAAAAAGTAATGATGAACAAACGTGAGTAAAAAAATAATGATTGAAGTTGCACTGCCATAAACAAAGTTCACACATAAAAAAAATACATACGAAAAATAATTTTAGTAAATTATTCAGCTAGAGTAATTACCGGACGCTCATCTGGCACTCGTGGTACTTGCAAAACATGGACTAGAGATCAAGTGATTAGACGTGTTTAATTTACAGGTCATGCTTTCTCGCACTCAGTAACAAAACGATTGTGTGATGGTAACATTCTGATAGATTGAATAACAGTAACTAAAACGAGTCTTGTGCGCAAGTGAGACGGCTGGTAATTGTTAACAAAAAGACAATAATGAATATAACTTATACAAAAAACAATTGCATATAGAAGACAACAAGAGGTAAGATGTCTCAATTTCTGTTACCTAGCACCTCTGAAAACTTATTTGATATATATCGATACTATGTTGAATGACGTACACAAATGCGATAACGGTAAATAAAAAAATCTGGTGTTATGACGACGTGTATTTTGACAAAAAAATTCAATTTCTATTAATTTTGAAGAAATATACACTTTCCTTAATTCGCTGGGCTGCACAATTAAAACCAAGATGCAATAAAATAAGGTGAAACCTTTGGAAAGGCTCTGTCCTTAACAGTAGAACTGATCCAATAACCTGCCTATGATGCTACACAATGTGATTATCAAATGTTACTACCATATTCTTGAATCCTTAAAGTCACTGAGAGTCAAATTAGTGAAACACGCATATTTATGAGAATAAGTTCAATTTTCAAAGAGAATTACAAACATATCGAGATGAAATACTAAACCACACTCGGACGCAAGTAGTGGCCTGATTACCAAAATAAATAATAACGAAATTGATAGCTTGCAACATTATCAGCATGGGTTCAAGAACAAGTGTTTTAAGCTAATTTCCTGGATTTCCTCAGTTAATTAATCAATAACAAGAACAATGAAAATATCCAGAGAATAACATTTCAACATCAGGTGGGAAGACGGTGGCTCATAAAGTTCTTCTATCATCCTGGCAATCAAAATAAATACTTGAACTACATCGAATAGCAAAGGAGAAATAGAAAATAAAATCTAACAGGCTTTGTTACTTGGTTCAGGTTTCCATTTTCGTGCCTTCCCTTTACATTTCCCCCTCTATTGCAACCCTTCCTTTTGGTCTTCTTCATTTATTTATTTTCTTCTCTCTCCCTTCTCTACACATTTTTCAGCTCTCCCTCCATGTCTCCACCTTTTTCTTATCCTCCTCCTCTTCCTCTTCCCTGCGTCGGCTATCGTACTCAGTGGCATGGAAGATCAGCCTTTATAGCGGTAACTAGAGCCACTCCATCTGGGCACTGGTGACGCTGATAGATGGTCGTGGTTGCGGCGGTGATGGTGATGGTGATGATGGGCTCAGCTGTCTCAGTCTCTTTTTACTTCTCCTACTTAAGTCCTTTGTGTATTTGGTCCCCTTCCACCACCACCAACACAACAATGTCTCTGCCACCTGGCTCTTATGGCTGCTTTATTATTCATAGCATGGGACACCAAAAAATATAGACGCTATTCACCGAAATATGGACATTTTTATTCATTACTTGTTCCGTGAATCTTCATTTATAGACCAGGAGCAGAAAAACCTTCTCACACATTACCTAACACACCTTCGTCCACCTGTCCCTCCCTCTCCATCCCGTCCACATAGTTTGAGTCATCACTATTTTTCTTATTTTTGTACTTCTGTCTCCTTCGACCTCACGCTTACCAGTCCTTCTGTTTTCCTCCCCTAAGACCCCACCCCATGGACTCCCCCCCCCCCCTATTCCAGGCAGGACACGCAACCTTGCAGGAAATGAGATACTCAAGCGACGGAAAGATAAACCCCGAGAGGCTGTTGCACTAGATGGGAAAATGGAGGTTGGTACAGTTTTTTTCTTCTTCCTGCGCTGCTACACAACACCGCAGGTGGCAGGAACAGACGGTGTCAAGTGGTTTATGTCTGCATGTTTCTTTAGTTTAGATCAGGGGTTCTTAAACGGGGGTATCCATACCCCTTGGGGGTATGGGAACCAAATGCTGGGGGTATGGGACTTGATCTCTGGATATTTGCATTTATTTAATTTAAATGTATTAATTTATACTTGGATAGAATGTTAGATTATAATTATTAACTAGCACTGTTATTGCTATTCCTAGCTATCCATATCTAAAGTATATTCAAACTATTGACATCTTTGGAAGTCATACTGTCAACTAATAGGAATGTTAATGATTATTATTTCGACAGTCAAGGAAGGGGGTATGGGGCTATATTAGGCAATCAATCCATTGGGGGTCTGCAATCATCAAAAGGTTAAGAACCCCTGGTTTAGATACTGAATGTTAAAAGAAAGGAACGCATACCTGTACTCAGGGTGCGTTGTTAATTAATATATACTGCCAGGAGGACATAAAGAAAAGGTGTACATCTGAGTCTTATCCATAAAGTTATATAACTTACCCATTATTACCATCATTAATTTATTACCCATTATATATTACTTATGTATTATTATATCATTATATATTATATCATTATATATTACATCACATTTTGGTAATCACTTACATGACTAATTGTTTGTTTCATGAAAGCATTACAAACACCGAACGCATGGAACCACTTTGATCACTCCTCGAAATCGAAACGAGCAAAATTGTAATGCCGACCAGAGCAATATAAAGATAAAGTAATTCCTTTCTGCGTATCACTTCACGACGACAAGCTTAAGACAAAACAGAAAATGCTGTAACACAATGACATGTACAGCCATTATCCTGAAGTGAATTACGATATAAACTAAAGCTGGCGATATCCAGGCTACCGGTGGTGATGTAGAAAATAATGTAACCTATGTTTATCTTAATATTATTGTAATTTATATTTTTGTCAATAAACCAACTAACTAACTGGAGCACAAGTGGACAGTTACTTGGCCATGTTACCCATCCTTAGAAGGTGGGGACGACACGAAATAAGAGAAAAATGATCGGTGCGAAGTGGAAGGCAAGAAGGATACATTTAGTAAGAGGCCTTTGATCTGAGACTGATAATGGTTTAGTTCGTCTCGTGATCACTTCAGTGTTACGCCTGATTACTATTGTTAAGGAGCTTATCAAATGCTACAACCTACCTCTTCAACATCTTGGCTCACCACTACCTAGGGAACAATGCATCTAAAGGTCGTGATTCCTTGTCTTGAAACACTAAAGATAAGTCCACTGCGTGAGTCTTGAGTAGTCTAAAATGTTTCATAAAGGCATTGGAAGTATTAAGGTTATTCGTAACACCTCATTGCTATAGAGAGAGAAAGAAAAGTAAAATCTAAGGTTGTGGGAGACACAACAATTGCCAGCATAGAACAGTCATCAATAATAAACAACTGTACCTGATTAAAAGACTAGTATACAGTGCAATATACATAAACCTACACAGCCAGTTCACAAGCAAGGACGCGGTAAAGTTAAGATACCATAATTTACTTACTTACTTTACTTAATTACTTACTTATTTACTTAATTACTTACTCCATTTACTTCCCAAAGTTTAACCGAGGCATCCATATATATGCCAGTCAAGCCCTAAAGTCACTAGTCATCACATGCACGCAGGTGGTTCTTACTATCTAAACTTTTGTTATGCAGTATGAATGCATTTGTCTTATTTTTTACGATTGCTTTAAGATTTAACGGTACTATTAACTGCTTCTCAAACATCTTTTCAATGGCTAGTTTATTGTCTTCGTTGCATCCTAGGAAGCAAAAAATAAGGTGGAGGAGAGGGTAACGTTTGTTTTTGTTGGAGAATCTTGTTATAAAAGTTATGTGCAGTGCAGAATTTTTTTTTGACGTCTGGTCAGGTATGTTTCCTGGCCATATGTTTTCTCTTTCATCTTTACGGACAATTCCTTCTCCCAATTTTAAGAGGCAAACCTGTCTACATTGTTACATATTCCTTCGTGGGATGATAAAACAAAGCAAAAATAATGGTACATGAGGCATAGAATACTTCGTGTTATTGCTGAGATGAGACGAGGTAAATAAAAAACCACTGAATTAAAACATTTGGATGGATGGGTTGGTAACTTACTAAACTATAAGGGGGAATTATATTTAGTTTTCCACTGCCTATTTGCTGGAGGTATTGCACAAAACTGTTCTTAGTGAGACAATGATAACGATTAGGGAGGAAAAGAAGAAAAAAAAAGTGTTGTAGTTGCCGGTCGTAGTTACACATTAGCTTTGGATTTGTGTGAAGGTAAAATATGCTCTGACATATTAAAATGGTGAACAGTTATATAATTTACTGTCCCCTGTCTTTTAATAACCACTGCGAAAATTCAGCATTGATGATGGTGGTGGTGGTGGTTTTAGTTTCCAGTCTAAACATTTCAAGGAGAGCAGACGCCACTCAAACCCTGGAGTCAGCGTGGCTATGAAAGCGCCTCTTCTCTTCCCCGTGGTAGGAGGAGTGCGTCGCGACCTCCCGCCGAGCACGTGTGGAACTCAAAACATACTATAGTCAAGGGTCTCACGTTTCCTTGCTCTTAATTAATTTCAAACACATATAAAAGAACAAAAAAAGACAAGAAAATTCAGGAGTATTTCAGCCTCGAACCCTCACACTATTTTTGTCTTTTAACAAATTAGCTGTGGTATATGTGTTACAGAATGAAAAAATAAAGCTAAAAACATTGCCCACTTTTTCGCTCTCGAGTTCAGACGCCGTACCTTTAGCTATTCTTTTTCTCCAAGTCAATAATGAAGTTTTTATTTATTTTGCCGCCAACCAAGTGTTTTCGAACCATCCAAATACCCATCATATCGCAATGTACTATTTTGCTAACATAAAACATGCCAATTTCAAATAGAGAAATACATACTGACGAATAAATGTATCTGGATTTTCTACTTTCAAGATAATGAAGGCAAAAATTACAGTGTCAATCGTAAAAAAATAAGAAACATGTATTCATACTGCATGCAAAAGTTTAGATTGCAAGAATCACCTGCGTGCATGTGGTGACTAGTAACTTTAGGGCTTGTCTGGCATATATATGGATGCCTCGGTTAAACTTTGGGAAGTAAATGGAGTAAATTAAGTAAAGAAAGTAAGTAAATTATGGTATATTAGCTTTACCGCGTATTTGTTTAAGCCATGAATATCGCATGACGCTTCAACCTTCAACTATCAGACACAGACGATTTAGACGGATCGATTGACGAGACACAAAGGAGAATGAGATCACCGACAGGATACAGTGCGGGTTATATTATAATCATCAATGGCATCAATTATCAAAAAGGCAGATCCGATGTACGACTGTCTTTGGTCCCACGCACAAAATCGATCCCGTATTTTCTATTGAAGACGTTGTGGTGAGTGAAGGTCGAAGAGGTTTGAGTTTTATGAAAGTTTGATTGTCTGCGAGAGCGATGCGTTATACTCAATAGGTCGAGACGAGAGAGAGAGAGACAGAGAGAGAGAGGGGGGGGGGGAGTAAGTGAGTGAGTGAGTGAGTGTGTATGAGTGTGAGTATGTGTGTGTGTGTGTGCGTGTATATTCATCTAGTTGTATTCATCTAGTTGTATTTTACAGGGCCTGAGCTACACTCGTATGGTCCCGTCTCCATTGCTACATTTTATCATTCATCCTTAGTCCTTAGTGTTGGCCGAAACCATCAACCCGAGAGGCGGGTCACAAACTCCCGGCTAATACCCGGTACCCATTCACTGCTGGGTGGACAAGGGCTTTTAAGGAACAGCCCATCTATCTCCGCTCCGCCCGGGAATCGAACCCTGGACTTCCCGGCTGTGAACCGAGCGTGCTACCACTATACACTACGGAGTACCCTTGTGTATGGAGTGTGTTATTCATTTACCCATGGTCTTGTCCACGCGAGCTGGCTCGCGATCGCCAGTTTCACCCTCTCAGTGCGAGCTTGGAGCTCATTATTACCGATCTTTGGGCAATGCTGGGACCTCACACACCACACACCCCCATCCCCTTGCTCAAGGGGGACAGTACCGCCCGAATTTCACACTGGAAAAATCCCCGGGAATGAGCGGGATCGGGGATCGAACGCCGGACCACAGAATGATGCCGGGCGCCCTAACCAACTGAGCTACACGGACGGTGTGTGTGTGTGTGCGTGTGCGTGTGCGTGTGCCTGTGCCTGTGCGTGTGCGTGTGCGTGTGCGTGTGTGTGTGTGTGTGTGTGTGATTTATTGTCCAAGCTCGCTTCGCTCGCTTGGACACCTATTTCAACCGAATTCATTCTTTGGTACTAAATAGATTGGTAAATCTGTCATATAGGCTTGTAAAATGTTTACTCCACGAATGGGGGCAAGCTCTAGAGTGCATATAGGTTTGTAAAATGTTTACTCCACGAATGGGGGCAAGGTCTAGAGTGCATATAGACTTGTAAAATGTTTACTCCACGAATGGGGGCAAGGTCTAGAGTGCATATAGGCTTGTAAAATGTTTACTCCACGAATGGGGGCAAGGTCTAGAGTGCATATAGGCTTGTAAAATGTTTACTCTCTCCACGAATGGGGGCAAGGTCTAGAGAGCATATTGGCTTGTAAAATGTTTACTCCACGAATGGGGGCAAGGTCTAGAGTGCATATTGGCTTGTAAAATGTTTACTCCACGAATGGGGGCAAGGTCTAGAGAGCATATTGGCTTGTAAAATGTTTACTCTACGAATGGGGGCAAGGTCTAGAGTGCATATAGGCTTGTAAAATGTTTACTCCACGAATGGGGGCAAGGTCTAGAGTGCATATTGGCTGTAAAATGTTTACTCCACGATGGGGGCAAGGTCTAGAGTGCATATTGGCTTGTAAAATGTTTACTCCACGAATGGGGGCAAGGTCTAGAGTGCATATTGGCTTGTAAAATGTTTACTCCACGAATGGGGGCAAGGTCTAGAGTGCATATTGGCTTGTAATATGTTTACTCCACGAATGGGGGCAAGGTCTAGAGTGCATATTGGCTTGTAAAATGTTTACTCCACGAATGGGGGCAAGGTCTAGAGTGCATATAGGCTTGTAAAATGTTTACTCCACGAATGGGGGCAAGATCTAGAGTGCATATAGGCTTGTAAAATGTTTACTCCATGAATGGGGGCAAGGTCTAGAGTGCATATTGGCTTGTAAAATGTTTACTCCACGAATGGGGGCAAGGTCTATAGTGCATATTGGCTTGTAA
>JACEEZ010000852.1:0-5000 GCA_016584305.1 Chionoecetes opilio | reverse complement strand
CCGGGGATGGCCCCCATTTTAAAGGGCCGTTTGTCCCTCAATCCAGGGGGATGAACACAAAAAGGGGAAAAAGTTTGGGCCGGCCAATCGGTGGGGGACTTTTGAAGCCCCCCCCGCTGAGGAAAGTGATCTGTACACAAAGGACAGCAACATTTCCTCAAAAAAACACTTTAGTGATACAAAAGTTATATGTTAGTTTTTAGGTCTTTATTTTAGTGTTTAAAATTTCCCTTAAGATAGGTAGCACGCGACAGTGAACCTTTTGGGGTTTAGTTATATGTATGTTTTAAAAAAAAAAAAAAAAAAAAAAAGGAAAAAAAAACAAAAAAGAGAGGAGAGAGAGAGGAAAAAAGAGGAGAGAGAGAAGAGAGAGAAAAGAGAAAAGAGAGAGAAAAAGAGAGAGAGGGGAGAGGGGAGAGAGAGAGGAGAGAGAGAGAGAAAAAGAGGGAAAAAGAGAGAGAGGGGAAGGGGAGGAGAGAGAGAAAAAGGGGAGGGAGAGGGGACGAGGAAAAAGAGGGGCGAGAGAAAAGAGGGAAGGGGGAGGGGAGAGAGAGGGAAAAGACGAGAGAGAAAAAGGAGAGAAGAGAAGATGAGAGGAGAAGAGAAGGGGGAGAGGGGGAGAGAAACGAGAGAGGGAGGAGAGAAAAGAGGGGGAGGAGAGGAGAGAGAAGAGAAAAAGGAGAAAAAGAAGGGCGAGAGAGAGAAGGGGAGAGAGAAGAAGAGAGAGGAGGAAGAGGAGAAAAAGGGGGAGAGAGGAGAGAAGGGGAGAGGGGAGAAAAGGAAAAGACGAAAAGAGAAAAGAGAGAGAGAGAGAAGGGGAAAAGAGAGAGAGGAGAGAGAGGAAGAGAGGGGGAAAAGAGAGGGGGAAAAGAGAAAGAGGAGGGAGAGAGGAAGGGGGGAAAAGAGGGAAAAGAGAGGGAGAGAGAGAGAGAACGGGGGAGAGAAAAAGGGGGAGACCAGAAAAGAGAGAGAGGGGAGAGAGGAAAAGGAGAAAAGGGGGGGAAAAGAGAAGAGAAGAGGAGAGGAGAGAAAAGAGAGAAAAAAGAGAGAGGGGGGAAAAGGGGGAGGGGAGTAGAGAGAGGAGGAGAAAAAGAGAGAAAAGGGAGAGGAGAGGGGAGGAGAGAGAGAGAGAGGAGAGGAAAAGAGAGAGAGAAAGAGAGAGAGAAAAGATGAGAGGAAAAGAAGAGGGGGGAAAAAGAAAAGGGGAGGAGAGAGAGAGAGAAAGGAGAGAAGAGAGAAAGAGAGAGAGAGAGAAAAGAAAAAAGAGAGAGGAGGGGAGAGAGAGAAGAGGAAAAGAGAGAGAAGAGGAGAAGAGGGGAGAGAGAAGGGGGAGAGGAGAAGGGGAAAAAAGAGAGAGAGAAGGAGGAGAAGGGGAGAGGAGGGGAGAGAAGAAAAAAGGGGAGAAAACCAAGGAAGGGAGAAGAGAGAGAGAGAGGGGGGAGAGGAGAGAGAAAAAGAGAGAGAGGGGGAAGAGAGAGAGAGAGAGGAAAAGAGGAGGAGAGAGAGAAAAGAGAGAGGGGAGGGGAGAGAGAGAGAGAGAGAGGGGAGAGAGAGAGGAAAAGAAAAGAGAGGAAAAGAGAGAGAGAGCGAAAAAGGAAAACGAAAGGGGAAGAAGAGAGGGGACGAGAGAGAGAAGGAGGGGAGAGAGAAAATAAGGGGGAGAAGAGGAAAGAGAGAGAGGGGAGGGGAGATGGGGTTGAGGAGGAGAGGAGAGATGCATTTTAAAATAATTTGCACACACATTCATAGGGAAATGTAGGGACTCGATGGAAAAATAGGGAAACACACCCGTTTTCCCCCCGGAAATCTATTTTTAAAAGATTTTTTGAACGTGATATTTTATGGCATTTGGGGTCTTTTTTCTTTAAAGCCTAAAATATTTGCTTTTCCCGCACAAAAGGAGAGAGAGAGAGAACAACGAGAGGGAAAAAGAGAGAGAGAGAGAGGAAGAGGGGAGAGAGGAGAGAGAGAGGCGAGAAAGAGAGAAGAGAGAGGAGGAGAGAGAGAGAGAGAAAGAGGGAGAAGAGAGAGAGAGGGGGAGAGAGAAAGGGGAGAGAGGAGAAAAGAGAGAAGAAGATGAAGAGAGGAGAGGGGGGGGAAAAAGGGGGAGAGATGAGAGGAGAGGGGGAGAGAGAGATGAGGGGGAGAGAGAAGAGAGAGAAGAGGAGAGAGAGAGGGAAGGGGGGTGAGAGAGAGAAAAGGGAAAAAGAGGGGAGAGAGGGGAGAGAGAGAGAAGAGAGAGAAAGAGAGGAGAGAGAGAGAAAAAGGAGAGAGAGGAGGGGAGAGGGGAAAAGGGGAAGGGGGGAAAAGAAGAGAGAGGGAAAAGAGGGAAACAGGGGAGAGAGAAAGGAAGGGGGAGGGGAGAGAGAGACTTTATTTTTAAAGAAAAGGGAGAAATTATATTACTCGTAAAGAGAGTGACAACTTAAAAAACTGGAGGGAATAAGTTCTGTGTTTGTGTCGACCATTTTGATGACAACAGCGGGTGGCCATGAAAAAGACATATAAATGACTAATTTTACTGTACCGTTGAGCCGCCTACTACCTGTCTACTACTTTTTAAAACCCGTCTACAGTTACTACTTACTACCTTATACCTGTCATACCCTTTCTACCTTAGACCGTTGCTACTAACTACCTTAGTACCCGTTACTACTTACTACCTTTTGTACCGGGCTATACTAACACCTTAGTACCTGTCTACTACGTAAACCTTAGTACCTTTTTACACTTACTACCCTTTGTACCCGTCTACTAATTACTACCTTTGTACCCGTCTACTACTAAATACCTTAAATACCTGTCTATACTTTTCTACGGGTTTGTTTCCTTTTCTACTACTTACTACCTTAAGGGCCCGTCTACTACTTAATACCTTTTGTACCTTTTCTACTACAAAATACCTTTAGGGAAACCCGTCTACTACTTTCACTTGTACCTGTCTTTCTATAAAATCCCCTTTGTACCCGTCTTTCCCACTTAATTTTTGGGTTTGTACCCGTTTCTTAAAATTTCAAACCTTTGTACCTGTTACTACTAACTACCCTTTGGGACCTGTCTCTACTTTCTACGTTAGACCCCGTCTACACTTACTACCCTTTGTAAAAAACCCCCGTTTCTACTTTTTAAAACCCTTAGTCCCCGTTTATACTAAAATACCTTAGTACCTGTCTACTACTTACTACCTTAGTACCTGTCTACTACTAACTACCTTAGTACCTGTCTACTACTTACTACCTTAGTACCGGGTTTCTAATTAACCTTTTGTACATGTCTATAAATAACTACCTTAGTAACCCGCTACTACTTACTACCTTAGGACCTTTCTACTATTACTACCTTAGTCCTGTCTATACTAACTACCCTTTGAACCCGTCTACTACTTTCCCACCTTTTGTACATGTTAATACTTACTACCTGTTCTACTAAATACCCGTCTACTACAAAAAACCGGTTATTTCTAACTAACCCGTCTCTACTAACTACCTGTCTACTACTTACTACCTGTCTACTACTTACTACCTGTCTACTACTTACTACCTGTCTACTACTTTTCTACCTTTAAATAATTACACCCCGTCTACTACTTCTACCTGGGCTAAAACTTACTACCCTTTCTACCGTCTACTCCTGGGTTAATTTCCTTACTACCTGTCATTGAGTGGGGCGGCAAGTGGTAAAAGGTTGAATAGAATTATAGAATACCTTATAAATACGGCCCGGTAAACACAGTATCACCACCTATATAATTATGCTCCACTTTTTATGGCACACAGGACTTTTAAAAATAATATGTTAAAAAAGGACAAAAAAAAATTTTTGGTCACCCCCAAGTTAAGGATTTTGGAGGAAAATTTTTATCGCTGCCGCCCAAAATAAACAAAAAAGTTATGATGGAATTAAAAAAAAAAAATATCAGCTCAGTATGATTTCATTTTTTCCTCTCCTTAACGTGACAGGTGGCGAAAACTGATTTATTTTAGAACTTGAAATGTAAATTTTCTCTCTCTTTCTTGGCCTCACGAATTATCCCTCCTAATTCTGTTGACAATGTTGTTTTCTATGATTTTCGTAATTGTCCTTGTAATGGTTATGAGTGTACTACCTGACGTGACATGTTACTGCATTGTATTGCACATCCTGTGAAATATGTCATTTCTTAATACTTATATTTTAACATAATAGTTTTAAAGAAAAATTACATTTGGCAAAAAATGTAGGAACGGTAACCTAATGAATATTTGAAATATATATATATATATATATATATATATAAATATTTTTAAATATATAATATATATATAATATAATATATATAAATATATATATAATATATATATATATATATATATATAGATAATATATAATATATATATATATATATATAATACTATATATAATTATAATATATATATATATTTAAAGCACTTAATCTCCTTAACTTCAGCAAATAATATATACATTTTGAAAGAAGTAATTACAGATATGTATCTTTATATGACACTATTATTTTCTCTAAATATGTTATAACCTCGAGCGATCTTGAATTACAAATACATTTGTTCACCCTTCACTATTATTTATAAACATGAATTCACATACGTCGCCATACAATCACTCTAAAAGCAAGTCGAGGTTGCTGCTAAAAAAGAAGAAGGAAAAAGTCCATGGAAAAATTTGCTTACAGAAAAAAGAAAATAACTAAAACATGAAAATAGTTTCGCATGAAAAAGACTTACGCGGAAGCCCTAAAAAACTTGGTTATTAAAAAAACGCTCCCATTCCTCCTTCATTATTTAAAAATTCTCCTTCCTCCTTCATTCAAAGCAGCTGCCCTTCGCCCATTCATGCCGTTGAGGTCCCTTTTCCTTCATTCACTCCACCTCCTTCCTTCCCTATTCATCAAGGAATCGTTACAAATTTGAGTGTGTCCATACAGCCGGTCGTCTTGTATAACCCCCCCCCCCCGCCAAGGCATTCCCCACGCCACCCCCAAGGCA
>JACEEZ010000851.1:12855-30174 GCA_016584305.1 Chionoecetes opilio | reverse complement strand
TACAGGGGCAAATCCCACCCCCCATCCCCCCTCCAGCCCACCCCCCAAAAACCCTCCCCCCCATACATTAAAAAGCGAAAATTTTTAAAGGGTTTAAATATTATTTGAGGGTTTGATTCATATGCTTTTAAATTTTTTCCTAATCCTCCACGTCAAACTTTTAGCAATGAAACTTAAAATTTTTGAAAGTATAAGACAAATAGGCCCCTCAGTATATAAATTAAACTGTTCCAAATTAAGTCCTTTTTTTTGTGAACCCCGACTGTATACATGCAGTTTTTCTCTATTTTGGTTATTTTTTTTATAAAGACTCATTTGAAAAAAACTTAATTCCTAAATGAAATGATTTTACAAAGTGATTTTCAAAAATTTTATAGCAAAATTTTTATGATCTTTAAAAGTCTTTAATGTGCTTTAACAATGGGAAAAATTTGGTATGATTTCCCTGGGGTAATTAAATGGTGGAAATTAAAGTTTTTTTCGAATTTGAAATGATAAGGCGTATTTTGACATCAAAAAGGGGGCCCATTTTCATAAATAGAAACATTAACCAAAAAAACTAACTTATTTAACCCTTGAAAGAAAAATATAGTAAAATATATAAATATTTTTTATTCATTGAAATATTCAGAAGTGGGAAAGTAACTAGCCTTTAAGTGATATTAAAAATTTCCACTAAAGCATTTTCTTTTTGGCCCTGGCCAAAAAAATACACCAACATTTCTGAGCCGTTATTAACTTTTTTATAAATTTTTTTTAAAATCAGTTCTGGCCAATACAATTTTTTTACTTCAAAGGGCCTTTCCTTTGTACATTTCAAAACCCAGTTCAGGGAAAACCCAAAAATTCAGGCGTTCCATTTGCGCACAAAACCTAGGTCCGGGGCGACCCGCGTAGTGAACGCAAAAACCCCAATTTTCTTACCCACATCTTTGGGTGGGTAGAATTTTCGTTCATCCAGTCATAACGAGAATGGCATGGCAGAAATTTAAAAAAACGGAAAATTTAACCAGTTTTGTTAACTAAGGAATTTGGGGAGACGACCTATAAAAGCGAAAAAAACAACGCCCAAAAGAAAAAGGCCGCCGTTTACCTGGTCGCAAAAAAAAATCTTTTTGGTTCGGGATAAATGAACTGTTATAGGAAAATCGCCCCGCTGAACTCAAACTGTTTTTCAATTAACTGTTATCCGCCCAGTTTTGAGAACCGACGCAATTCATGAAAAAAAATGGGTAAAATTGCAAAATGGGTTTTCCCCAAATTTTCATTTTAAACATTTTTTCTTTTCTCAAGCCTATTTGGGCATGCAGTGTTTTGAGTCTGGTTTTGCAGTGAGCAGGGAGGTGTGCCGGCTGCGTTTTTTGCGGGGGGTTAGGGGTGGTAGTACTTTTTTTACCTACTGATCGTACAGCTTTGACAGGGGTTTAAAATTTTTTTTTTTTGGATATTGGATTGAGTGGAGCCCAAATTTTTATTTGGGTTTCCCGAAATTAGTACTTGTACCGGGCTGTGATGGGGGGCGCCGTAAATCTGTGAATGCATGGGCCCAGTTTTTTTTCTATGGGGAAATTTTTTACCCCGACGTTGAAAAAAACCCCTTTACAAAAAATTTTAAGCATTTATCTGCATTACTTAAAGTGCCGTATGGGTGACAAGTTTAAGAAGTGGGCCCCTACGTGCATGCAACCCCTGGTAACCACTTAAAATAAATGGAGCGTGGAAAAGGCCATCAGGCAGGGGTTTTTTGGCATCCCAAGGGTTTTGGCGGAAAAAAAGGATCACAGTACGACTGCTACTTCTGCCCACTAACAAAAAGGTATTCAGTAAAAATGCGAGCTAAAAATCGGGTATCTACGTACCTCTGCATCGCCGTCCCACGGGCCTGATCTCCCTTTCCAAATTTTCCCCAATTGCAAGTGCTTAAGTGAATCAGATTCGAACAGGAGGATAATACCATGGATAAAAATTTAAGAAATGGCAGACAAAGAGACCCCAAATATCAGTCGGAAATGTACAGCCCTTTGCTGGGGACCTAGATCACCAAGGAGAAAAGTGAAGTCCTTGGATCTCGTCCAAGGAAGGGAAATTGCTACAAGGAGGAGTTCTCATCACACTTTTTCGGTAGCAAAAGAATTTTCAAGCCCCTTTCAAGATGGAAAACACCTCTTTTTACTGCTTTGATGTTAAAACCCAATCATGGAAAATTTTTGGAGTCCACACTTTGATAAGAGGAGGGGGGGTTTTTCATAGATCGGGAAAAAAAACACGCTAAAGGCCTTTTTTCTAAAAAGGGAAATAAGTTCCGAGGTTCCAAATTGCGCATGGCCAGAAATGAGTAAATTTAGAAACTATGAAGATTTTGTTATCTGCTGTTAATATAAAGAAATCAGGGGAATCTGTGTGGGGCCCCAAAAAGGAATTCCCCTTTGTTTCTAGGACCCCAGTTGGGTTTTACACTAACACATTGTTTCTTTGTTTGGGGCTCTGGAGTGGACAGCAAAAAATTTCAAACAAAAGGAATGGCCCCACGACCGAAAAAATCCCTAGCAGGGTTCAACTATGTACAAACCCTTGTTTACAGTGAAAAGGTGTACTTCCTCCCTTTCATCTGAAACTTGGGTTAATGAAAAATTTTGGGAAGGGGAGGGGTCAAAGGTTCTGGCTTTCAGTATTTGTTAGCCCAAAATTTTTAACGCAGTATCTGAAGCCAAATAAAGGCAGGTGTTTCAATGGCCCCAAATTGTCAACTAATCAATGTGATGACTTTGTAAAAAAGCCTAACGCCCGGAAAAAGCTGCTTGGAAGACTTTTTTGGGTTTTTAAAAACTACCCAGGTAATGTTCGAGCATCGAATTATGAGGAATTGTAAATGACATGTTTAGGAGTTTTCCATGCCTTGGGGGTCGGATGTCCTCAAAAAACCCTTTTTCCATTTTACACTTGATTTTTTCCCAACGAATCTTGGCGCGGGTTTAGTGATCAGGGGGGAAAGTTTCCAACAGGGGAAATTTCCCCATGGAAACCCGATACCAAGGAGATTCAGTCCCAACATGAAGGGGATATTGCTGGACGCTACAACGTAAAATAGTGCTCCACAAACAAAAAGAGCAAACTACAGAAAACTTTGATGTACTATGGGGCGGGGGAGTACTTTTTTGGGGTTTGGTAAGTTTTGATAATTAATTTTAAAACCAATTTTAGATCTTGACTTTTTCTGAAGAACAGTTTGATCTGACTGTTCTTCGAATGCGACTTTCTCTCCCAAAAAAAACTGAAGTTTGTGTTCCAAAATAAGAATATATATGTAATATATATTATATATATAATTTATATATATATATATAAAAATAATATATTTTTATAATTTTATATAAAAGTCAAAATTTTTTGTGATTTGGCATATTTTTGGAATGCCCAAAAGTGGCAATTTTCGGATATTTTTGGGAAATAATTAGGTATATTTTTGCCAGAATTAATTAGGGCCTAAAAAGCCGCAGGGACCACCAGAATTTAATTCGAGTAATAAAATTACCCAGGGGGATTGTTTCGATTAAAATTTTATAATTATATTTAGTATATTAATTTTAAAAAGCTATTAAATTTAAAATGCCTATATTTTTAAAAAAAATAAGGCTAGAGAAAAAGCAATGCCATTTTTTAAATCAGCAGGAAAATGTTTCCAACCCACACAAAGAACCAGAATATTTTTTTTGCGACCAGTACGGTTTTCAAAACCAACCATACCCAGTCCAAACTGGGTGATTGATGTAAACTATCGCCATGCTAATTTGGTACCATTTTTCCGTACCTACAAGTACCTCATCTTCTGCCAAAAAGCCAGCAGGGTGGTAGGTACATAATATCTTTCCTCTTCATCACTAGAATCGTCCATCATTTTCGAGAAAGCCCCAGCCGGGGGGGAATAAGCTCTCCTTCCCCTTGCCTTGCCATCTGGTTTTTTTGAAAAAAAAAACGGGGTTTTGCGTTTTCCTTTGTGACTACGAACCCAACCCTGAACCCCCGAACCCCAAATTAACTAAAGAACTTTTGGGTTTATGCAGCTGGGGGACAAATGGAAAAGGCCTTTTTGATGCAAGTTTTCGTTTTTTTAAAATGGCATTGTGCTAGCTTCGACAATATGGTATTTTTGTTCCATAGATGACTTTCTCTGGGGCATTTAAATAAAAATTGATTAAACAAGGGGGGGGAGGAAAAAAATATTTTAAAATTTGGAAAATGTGTTGAAAATACTTGTTTTTTTCCTTTTTATTATTTTCCTTTTTTTTCTTTCTTTCTCTTTTTCCTTTCCTCTCTCTCTTTCCTTCTCCTTCTCTCTCGATCTCTCTTGCTCCGTTTCTGACAAGTTGCAAGCATTTGTGAGAAAGGATGGTGAGCTTTTCCTTCCCCCCCACCCTTCCCTGACTAAACCCTACTGCATAATTTTAGTTCCTTTCCCCTTCCCCAGTTTCAACTTTCTCTATAAAACCTTCCCCTTCATATGCATTTCCCTATGCCATAGACCTCTGATGTCTGGGCCCTTTTCCCCTTTTTTTCATTAAAAACAACAATTCCCTTCCCCCTCTCCTCTCTCTCCTCACGGAACCAAAAAGGAGAGCAGAAATATAAAGTCTTTTTCAGTACCCAACAAACTAGTTTTAAAGTTTTGGTTGTTTGTTTCTGTTACATAAATAAGTTTATTGACTTCTTTTGACCCTAATTGCATTCTGCATGCTTAAAAGCAAAAAAGCGACAGCCATTGAAATCCGCCCTATCACACCCTGTCCCCGCAGAGATGTAAAGGGGACCCCCAAACCCCATTGGCGTAGCTGGTATTACCATTGGGGGGCACCTGGGGGGGCACTAGATGAGGAACAAGCCCATGCAGCTGAGGAGTTTGGGGGGACTGGGGACTTACTTTCACTTACAGTGCCAAGACCCCCTCCTTTGCCTATTTTGCGTTCTGGGCCAATATCAAGAGTTATCTGATGTCGTATGGACTATGGAAGGTTATTAGATTTATTTAGGAGTGTGTGTTGAGTACTGTAGGTTATCATCCAGTTGCTGATGGAGAAACTAAATAAAGCAGTCATGAAAAAAAATTAAATACATATATTACCACTATACAAAAGGGAAAAATAATTGATACTGAAAATAAAAGGCAAAATTTTAAAGCAGCGGGCAAAAAGTATTTTTTTTTTCCCTTTGAAAAAGTAAAAAATACCTCACTAAGAAAAATTTTCTTCTTTTTTTGGGGTTTTTTCAGCAAACTTATCAAAAATTTACTTTAAATCAAGACTTTTAATGCCTTTTTCAATTGACAACACAGAAAGATTACTAATTCTATTCCCCCATTGTATTTCTCAGGTAGTTTTGATTTTTTTCAGAGCAGAGAAGTTTTTGTGAAGTGATGACACAGGAAAAATCTAAAAAATTTTTGGCCTTGTAGAACTCGGGAAATGTTTTCTAGGGACCAAAAATTTTCTCCTAAATCAACAGTGTTTTGGGTTTTCTTTGCATTTTACACCTTATAGCGTCATTCTAAATGTTTTTTTGCAGAGTGCAGCTCAGGGTTTTAAGATTTTCCTCTTTGCAGAAAAAGCATAAAAAGTCCCAGACATTTTCTCAAAAGATAAGAACTCGTACTTTTTGGATTCAGTGCCCGTAATGCTTTCTAAGTTCACATACTTAATTTCGAAACGCCTTTCATTTATGTAAACAAGATCTAGAATAGGAAGAAGAAGAATTCGGTTTTAACCTTACCTGAAATCAAGTGGTGCTCCCCGACGTTTTTTCCCTAGAATAGTGACAACAAAAACCTGGGGGTGGTGACCCCTGGGAGTATTTTTAAAAAAACTATAGACAAAAAATATTTCTACCATTGTAAAAACCGATATATATTCATCCCCTTTACCTATATGGCCCCATCAACAAAATTCACAAAATATTTATTACCTATTTTAAGGACGAAACCAACTTTAAAAATTATAAAAAAATATGTCATAAGAATTTTATGAACAACCATCGTACTATAGAAAAATCTCGAGGCCACAAAGAAAATTCGGAAAATAAAATTTTGCGGTGAAAGAGATTTTTTTTCCCAAAAAAAAGCCCCATTTAACATTTCGCCTGGTGATCAAATTTAATCCAAAGTACAAAAACCTAGGGGGTAGTTTTCCAAACCACCCCACAAAGCATCCAGGGCGCTCCCCTCCCAACCCAAAAGGGCCAGTTTGTGGGTGGCCCGAGAACTAAAGACACGTGAGGGAGCACTACCAACAAAGGGTTTGAAATTTTAAGGAAAAAGGTTTTTGTCTTCTTTGAAAAGGAAAATAGGAATTTGCATTTCTCCCCTCGAGGCATTTTCTTTTTTGCGAAAAAAATAAAGGTTTAGGTCAGGGGGATCCAGGGAAATTACATAAACTCCGCATGCCCCTCAGTCCACCCACGGGGGGCCCCTTAGAGGCTGTTTAGGGGGAAAAGGCGCAAAGGGGGAGGGCTCGGCCGCTAAAAAACCATTACTTTCGGAAACAGGGTTTTCGGGCCACCCCAAAAAGTACTTTCCGAATTATCAAACCCCTTGATATCTAGGTAAGGACCTTCACCTTCACAAGCTTACTCCCTTCAAAATTTTTTAAACAAAAGCATAAAAAAAGGATAAGTGGCAAAATTTTAAAAATGTGCTAAAAATTTTTGCAATTTTTTGCTTAATCCCACCTTTAAATTTTGTTGCTTGGGTTTTTCACATGGGAAATTACATTTTCCAATTTTGAGGAATAAATTTTAAAGCAAAAAAAAAGTTTTAAAAAAATTTTTGCCTAAAAAAACTTTACAAAATGCTTTTCGGGTGAGGTCGCTCCAAACCTCGTGGTACTATTTCCTGGGGCCCGGGTATTCCCCACCCCGCCCGGCCCGTCACCAAAACCCAAATTTCCACCAGATTAAACCCCTAATTGGTTATTTGGGGACATCAATTTCACAAGGGGAAAAATATTAATTGTAAACCATGAAAAAATTTTAAAACAAACGGGGTTTTTTTCCATCCAAAAAAAAAATTTTTGCAGGACAGGAGCTATAATCAAATTAACCCTCCAGTTAAAAACTTTAAAATTAAAAAAACCAATCCGGCTTGGGTGGGGGGGTCTAAAGGCCTAGGGAAAGGCGAAAAAAGCCTTACCGGCCCCGGGCCTTTTTTGCCCGGAAAGGGCCCTAAACCCTTTTTACAGGATATTTCAGGGTTTTGCCCCCCAAAAAACCCCAAAGCCAAGGTGGGGGTGGTTCCGAGAACCCCATAGCCAATAGGCGTGGGACGGGGAGTTCGAAAATCCGCAAACATTCTCCACGGAAACGAATTTTTGCCCCTCCCCCCCCAATCGCAAAAACAACGCCCGCCCCGCGGCCGCCAAAAAATTTTTGTCAAAAGTATGCATTCATCACAGGTTTTGACCACCTAAACTTTTTTGAGGGGGACGTCCCACATACCCCGAAAACGGGAAAATTGTGTGTTTCCCGGGGGTGTGAGTAAAAAAAAAATTTAAGTAACAAAAATTGGGGTATAAGGGTTGAAAAAAAAAAGGGGAAAAAAAAAAAAAGGTTTATACACTTTTTCATTTGCTTCATTTCTTTTTATGGGTATATTTTACTGTAATTTTTAACATCAGATATGCACTAATGTCTCGTGAAGGTGATGGTATTTTCATTTGTCTAAATATATCGGGTAGTATGATAAACCCGGTTTAGACAGCTTTTTAGTGCGGGCGGAGCACCCTCCTGACATTGTCGTGCTTCGCCGCCGCCCCCCCGCCCGCCGCCCGCCAAACCCAAAAAACAAACAAAATTTTATCGCAAGCATATAACACCCTATAGCCCCGCTTGTCTTTCAGATCAATTCATCACCCCTTGCAACACATATTACTAAACACCAATTTTTTACGTTAGGAACTGAAAAAGGCGTTTTTGCCTTTAAATAGAAGATAAATGTTGTCAAGGCCCAAGCAGCATAAGTGGGGTCTGACCATCCCTTAGTTTTCAGGTCTTGCGGTCCATAAGGCAGCATTCCGACTGAGCATAGCGGTGGGAGGGCGTTTCGCTTCCCACGGCCCCCTAGTGGATGGGGCCCCTAGCTCGCTCTCAGCATCGGCCCTGAGCGTTACAGTTTAGAGGGAGAAGTTGACATCACAAAGGTGGTCGGTGTTTTTAATGCTACCAGATATAATCAGAAAATAGAACCCTACCACGGTTCATAAGACTTTGTTGCATACAGAGCATAAAAAATTTACAGAAAGTCTCCCTAGAAAAAGAAATGAACTTAAAATAAATAGGCTAAATATTTTGCATCACTTCTTTGCTTCAATCTTTTTATTTTTTTAAATTTTGCTTGTTTTGAATTTTCGCACTTTTGGAATCAAACATTTTTCCGATTTTTTTGGGGGTATATGAAATTTTACAATGAAAAAATAAGAGGTGATAAAAAATGAAAAAAAAAAAATTGTCCGTCTCCCCAGGGGTTCGCCCGAGTTAATGGTTGCCTCCCCGCCCCCCGCCCCCGTTGCTTCACTCCCCCTACCCACTGGGGTAGGGGATGGCGCTTAGTGTAAACTCTGTGGTCCTCCCTATAGCCCGGGCGAAGTACCATGGGCCCGTTTTTGGGGTATAAAGTTTTTTTTAAGTCGATTTTGAGGGTTAAGGGCTATAATTCAGAAACTCCCCGGTGACATTTTGTCATATTTGAGCAATTTGTGTAGGAGGGGGGAAATACATGATGGTCGCCATAAAATTTGGGGAAAAACTATTTTCCCATATCTTCGAAACTTTGAGTAGAAACACGAAGAAAGGTCCTTTTATTTTTTCCAGGCATAAGATTACAATGCCCATTATATATAATAAAAACACACAAAAAAGATGGCCGCCATAAATTTTGGCTTTCATTGCAGATAATTGACTTTCTAACAGCCCTTACTAGTTGATTTAAGACATGCACTAGCACGGGTTTGGGAAGGTCGGTGGTATTATTAATAAAAAAAACGTTATTTGTAATTTTTTTTGCATTTTTTTGCAACGATGAAAATCACAGGGAACAACTTTTGGTTTTTAAACACTGAAAAAAATTTTTTTTCGTTTAAACGTAAGATAGGATTTTTATTTTTCGACTGATAGTCACGTCCAAGTCACAAAGATTTTTGTTGCAGCAAATTCCATCGGACAGGCACAGAATATTGTGCACGACAGACACGGCCCCGGCAACCATTGGAGAACGACAAGGGGGGTCACTCTCGCATCCACACCGATCAGTGCAAGAAGATCTGGTGAAGGTGACTGTATCCGGACGTCTAGGGAAAGTGATTTTTTTGGTTTCATTTTTTCCCCCAATTTTTCAACGCCAGTTTGGTGGATCCGGTCTTCACGGCGCGCCAAATGGGCTTGATGTGCACACGTTTACGTTTTTCCCCGAAGGCCTCCTGGCGGGGGTAGAAGACTTTGGGTTTATGTTACCCTTTTCCTGTTTTTGCTGCCCCAAACACTGAGTGGTATTTGACCTCGGCACTGTGTTCTTCCATAGCAAGCAGTCCCGAATTTCGTTTTTGTGTATCACGAGGGCAGCGAAGATCAATTGTCCCAGAAGGGACAAAAGAAGTTATTCTTACAAAATTTCAGAACATGCTTTTCCAATGCCGAAAAAGCAAGCAACTGGTGCAACCAGAAAGTGATGACGCTAGGATTTCTGGGAGAATCTATGTGTTCCAACGGTTGCCGAATGACATTGCCGATTTTTATTGGAGATCCATACTACCCGAACTTCGACCATCTTCCAGTAGAAAGAGAAGCAGTACAAACAGCTGTGTCAAGATAAGACGTGTGCTTTTGGGGTTTTTCCTTTGCAGCCATGGATTTTTTTGAACGAGATGTATCTGCCCCTTCATGTGTAGTGTCATTCCCCTCTGTTTATGAAGTCCTCCATTTTGGTCTCAAACGGAGTTTTGTTTGGGGTGTGATGACAGTTGTGATTCGATGTGGTTTGAAGGAACGAAAGTCCTTTGAGTTCAGGCAGATTATGTCAATGAGTGTTTTGTTTTGTGACAGTCAGGATTACTTTTTTGTGAGGCAGTCCCTTGTAAAACCCTTTAGCTGGTGAACTTATGGCTTTTGTGTTCCTCGATTTTGTGACACCCTTTTTGCGTCTTTTAGTACCCATCAAACACCAAAACATTCCTTTTGCAGCTTCCTCTCAATATGTTTTTGAAGTTTTACAATAGCTAGTTTTTTCTGTACCAACCACAGGCCAGTGCAACCAGAGGAGAGCAGAACCATCGATGATTGGATTCTGGTTTGGGGCATTTTGGAGAGACCTCAACTTTTAGTTGAGTTTTTTCAACACGGATTTTTGTTGAGATTATCCGCCTGATCTGTCAAACATTGATGCGGGGGGTTGGTGCCAGCTCATGTGCGAGAACCCCTGGTGCCCCCTTGACGGGGAATGGCCTGAAGACCTACCTTGAGTAGTGAGGGTGGGGTAAACCTTTGGTTACCAACTTTACATTTTCCCGTCACTGCCAGGGGCGTGATTTTTTTTTTGATGTATCATGGAAAAGCTCCGGCCCCAAAAATCGTTTTGAATTCACCATTGTTTTCTTCCAACTTTAAGGGAAACTTGCACGTTACTTGCAGGACCCACCCTGCCCCTAACAAATTCACTATGATATTTTTAGAGAAAAGCGAAAATGAGCTGGGCTTTTGAATTGGTTTAGCGACTTAAGTTGTTTTATTTTTTTTTTAGGGTTTTTTTTTAGGTCCTTAAAACCTTAAACATTATCCAACCCCTTTAAAACCCCCTACGTGGGTAAAAATTCGTGCATTCTCAGTTGAGGTAAAAAGTTCGACCAGAGGAACAGGCGATATGTATGTGAATTTAGCTTTCCCCGGGGTCTGGCGGACTTAAATGTGTCTTTAAGGGAAGTAGAGGGACACTCCCCATAAAAAAAATTGCTTTTACAAAATTTTAAAGAGTGAAATTTTCGAATCCGAACGAAGGGCTTTTCTGTGAGTGTAAAGTGTAACGGGGGCTTTCAGGTAAGTTGTGGCGCTGGGGACTAAGGTAGGTCTGAATGTAATTTGAGGGCACATTCCCGATAGAGTTGGGGGGCCCTCTACAACTTTTTCGTCAGGGAAATTTTTGAATCCGAAAAAGTAAGGGTTTTCTGTACGAAAAAAAACCCCAAGGGGGTGCCCCGCCCCCCCCCGCATAAATTTCTATATATAAAGGAAATGTGAGTGGGCTTAGACCGTTTTAGCATTAATCTTGATGCCCGAAAAATATAAAAGGACCTTTTTCGTGTTTCTATTCATTAGTTACGAAGAAAAAATGAGGAAAATAGATTTTTCCCCCGATTTGATGGGGGGCCCTTGGGTGCCGGGTTTTTATAGGTTTTTATTTTTCCTGGTGCCTTTGTCATTTTAATGAAATTAATTTTTGGTTAGGATTTTACATTGATTTTTTAACGAATTGAGAATTTAAACTTGTCTTAACTTACTGTTATTTTTTGTACGAACACTTTCGCTGCGGAGATTATGAAAGGGAATGAACTTAAAGGAAAGGGGTAGGGGTAGGATTTAAGGAGTGAGGGGGGGATTGCTGCCACCAGCTCAGGCAAGTAGTTCTATGGTTTACTTCCTGGGCACGTTTGAATAGATATATAAATTAGATTATCTTGGTAGTCGTGGTTGATACGTGGAATTATACCGAGTAAGGCTGACACTCTTTTGGAAGTGTGGGGAATTACTGTCCTAACTCAGAATAATCACCTGGGGTTTTTGCAATAAACACAAGAAACTATATTTGAAACATCATCCTATTTATTCACCATGAAACATTATTTCTCTGTTTGAGATCTTAGACACATATACAAACTCTAATTTGGAACGGGCAAGCTCTTTAGAGCATAACCTCCCTCACAGAATCATTCTTAGAACTACCACCTATGTCCGTATCAACTGAGCATATAGGTATACATGAAATATATATATAGAAGAGAAAATGTGAGAGGAATGGGTTGGTGTGGGGTATTCACTGTACCATGTGGCCTGGTTTTGGAGAGGAAGTAGCGAGAGACTCCGTTAATAACACTTATAAGGACAGGCCAGGCTCCTATGCGTTAATGAAAAACTAACCAATCTACCTATGTATAGATATATAGATAGATATAATATAACAAGGAAGGGGGGGGGGGGGAATAGGAGCGAGGTTCCGAGGTCTTACCTGGAGAGGAAGTAGCGAGAGACTGGCCTCTCGTGGTAACTAAGGCAAGGTTGGGATGGGTAGGCGGGAAGAAGGGGAATGTTTGGATCCCCTGAAACGGCTTCCCCTGAGGGATTATCAGCCCATGAATGACTTAATTAACTAATGAAACAAGTATACATGAAATGGCTGCCTATAATACAGTTCTTCAACTTTGATATAGAAGAATTTAATATGTTTATTCTAATATCCGGGGAAAGTGTTATTTTCTTTCGTTCAAGCCTAACGAACGCGTTTTTTTGAGAGACGAGGTAGTGGAGTCGAGACATAAATTTGGTCGACTTTTAATTTAGCAAATAACTCTACTAACCCATCCATGTATGAACGTGATCTTTCACTATGGTGACTATTTTGAAGGACATTAAGAATCTAGGAGTGTTCCTTGATCTGATAGGAGGGTGAGGGGAGGATGAAAACTTTGAATCCACTAGTTATCACTGATCGCGAAATAAGTGTCCCACGAATTTTGACTCGTACCCGGAATGTCGGGGGGAGGGAGTGAGGGAAGGAAGGAAGATAGAAATGGAAGATAGGAAGAAAGAAGATAAATTTCACGAGAAACGAAAAGATTGAATTGCTTACGGACATAACCCGGGAATTGTATGATAGGAATTCCCACCCTATCTCTTCCGAATAACGGGCATTACACCATCATGTATTTCGCCTCCTAGCACAAATTGCTCAAGTATGACAAGATGTCATCCGGCAGTTTCTGAATATATATGCCCTTACCATCAATAATCACCTATCTGGAAAGGGAAAGGGGACCGTCAGGACTGCAACAATTACGTGGTATTACACTGCTCAGCGTACCAGGCAAGGTGCTTGCCCATCTATTGCTGACACGGATTCGCAGTCATCTGGTGAAGCATCAGAGACCTCAGCAGTCTGGTTCACGCCTGGTAAGTCAACAAACGGACCGTATCCTAGCGCTTCGTGTCCTGGTGGAACGCCGACGTGAGTTTCGACAGGGGATGCTTGCAGCCTATGTTGATCTCAAGAAGGCGTTTGACTCAGTGCATCGTGAGTCACTTTGGGATCTTCTGCGACTTCGAGGGATTCCTGCAAGGACTATTGGTTTGATAACTGGTCTGTATTCTGGGACTGAGAGTGCTGTGTAAGTGTGGGGAGGTGTATCCAGCTTCTTCCTGTGAATACAGGAGTGAGGCAAGGGTACGTCCTTGCCCATCACTTTTCAACGCTTGTATGGACTGGGTATTGGACAAGGTTGTAGATCAAAGTGATTGTGGAGCATCCGCGGCAACACCAAGATCACTGATCTTGTTTTGCCGATGATGCAGTAATCTTTGCTGAGTCGCTGGAGGTCCTGGTGATGGCTCTCGAGGCGCTGTACGAGGAGGCAAAGCCTTGGGACTTGAGGTCTCTGGCTCAAGACCAAGGTCCAGGTGTTTGGAGACTTACTAGATGAAGCAGTACAGTCTGTTTATGCGTGTGGTGAGGACATTGAGATCTTGGAAAGTTTTACATACCTTGGTAGCGCAGTCCATAATGACGGCGGGTCACGTCAAGAAGTTTACGGTGGATTGGCATAGCCCACGGTGTTATGGACTCGCTCAGCGGGAGTATTTGGCGTTGTTGGTATCTGTGCAGAAGGACAAAGATCCGGATCTTCAAGTCGCTTGTGATCCCTGTCTTACTCTATGGTTGTGAGACATGGACACTAAATAGTGACTTGAAGAGACGAATCAATGCCTTTGGTAATAAGTGTCTTCGCAGAATCATGGGGTATCGCTGGGATGATTATGTGCCAAATCAGCGATTGCACCGTGAGACTGAATCGAGGCCTATTACCTGCATAGTCCGTCAGCGCCAACTTCGGCTATATGGGCATATGGCACGCTACCCTGAAACCGATCCTTCCCATCGGGTTGTATCTGTAAGAGACAATCCGGCGTGGAGGAGGCCAAGGGGGCGCCCACAAGGCTCGTGTCTGGGGCAAGTTGATGTTTCTTGTCGAGAGCTGCTTGGTATGGGAAAGGAGCCTGCATGGGAACTCGCGCGTGGTGACCCCCGGGAGTGGCGTCGTAGGGTGGGCGAGGCGACGCGCCCCCCGGCGTATGCCCCCAATGATTGATTGATCAATAATCAACATTAAAAAAAACTTTATACTCCAAAAACAGGTCAAGCACATATTTGGCGTTTAGCTGCCGGACTACTAGTGGAACACGGTTCCCACACCACACGGCAGCCGTGGCCAGTGGGTGGGCACCTGGGGGGGCACCAGCTTCTCGTGGGGGGGGGGGGCACGTGCCCACCCATGCCTCCCCGTAGCTACGCCACTGTATCACACCTCTGTCCCCGCGGAGATGTTTAGACCACCACACATTGCTGTCAACTTATCACTCGCATTGATAAGTCTTTCCCTCTGTCAACCTGTTCATCCCCTACTGCTATATATAGCCTACCTCTTCCTCCTCATAGCTACATTCTCTCTCTCTTTCTCTCTCTCATAGTCCCCGCCGCCGTTGCATCGCCGTCACTCTAGAACACAGTCTTCATACTCACGCCATTAATTAAGGTTCCATAAAATCTGAGTTACAAATTTGAGCTCATATGTAAAAATGAATACGGTTCTTCTGGTCAATCACAACATGGTGACAATCTGTCTCATAAGAACATAATAAAATAAGGAAGCTACAAGAGGCCGTGAGACCTACACGAGGTAGTTCCTGTCTCACTCGCGTATTATCACTTACTGTGTTGTGTTCTCTCGTAGTTCTTTCTCTGCCTGCATCTGCGTCTCGTAACCTAGCTCCTCCATACATTCTAATGTTCGGATGTAAATGTAGGCCTTCCTTAAAGACGAGCCTCTCGAGGCACGCCAGTCGTGAGTTGCCCTAGTCTTGGCAGCACTGCCTCGTGGTCTGTCTCGCCGACACCGCGACGCGTGTGGCAGTTTCTTGAAATGTCTTCCACTCTGAATGCGTCGGCCAAGCCTTTGATGAGACTCTTGATCTTCCTCCATGCCTTCGTCGCCTTCGTTACAGCGCTACAGCATACGCTGTAACCGACACCCCCACTCCACCCCAATTTTTTTTTTTTTTTTTTTTTTTTTTTTATAAATATGACCAATTTTAGGAGCATTTTGAAACCATATTTAAAGCTATTTAGGTAATTAATTTGATTTGTCGAAGAAGATTGGTCCCCCTTCACGTGGCGCCAAGTAGCGCAAGTACGCCCACGGCACGTGTGCCATGCGTGCCACACCCTATCTAGATACCGTAGCTACGCCACTGCCAGTACAGTACATACATTTTACTCAAGAGAAAACATTGTACAAATTCTTATTATATTTGATCTACTATCCTCTCTCTCTCTCTCTCTCTCTCTTCTTCTCTACCCCGCCAGGGTGGCGCGGTTGGTAGAATCACGGACTGGTGTTGCAGAGTCCCTGCGCCATTCGGTCAGCGGTTCGAGTCCACCAAATTCGTCCTGGCGTGTGGCGCTTTGAATAGTCAATAATCTTGTAGTTGGTACTTGCAAAGTGTCTAGATAGGATCAAAGTATCTCTCTCTCTCTCTCTCATGCATTACCGTAGATGTAGCCTACTGATATTACCGCAGCTGCCAGCAGGGTGTCTGACAATTGATATGAAGAAATATATGATACAATAAATGCACTTATCAAAAGGAAGGAATGATTAACACACACACACACACACACACACACACCATGGTGCCTGCATGGCTCGGTGGATTGGAGCGGCGTGCGCCAAGCTGTGGTTCGGCGGGGCGTTCAATCGAGGCCACCGAGTCATCTCGGTGGCCTTGGTTCAATCAAAGTAACTAAGAACTAAGTTCTTAGTACTTTGGTTACATCCCCTTGCCAAGCCGCGCTCACTTCAGGGGTTTTCACAGACAGATGTGGACGGCTAGTCCCCTTGAGCAAAGGAATGGGTGTGTGTGGTGTGCGAGGTCCCACCATTACCCAAAGATCGGGCACTATTGTATACGAGCCCCAAGCTCTCTCTACGTTACGTAGGGCGGGTGAACTGGCGATCGCGAGTCCAGCGCGCGTGTGTAAGACCATGGGTGAATGACACACACACACACACACACACAACACAGTGGTGCCATAACTACCTTTCCCCAAAGCTTATCAAAGCTCAGGGTAATCAGCATTCTTTATATATATGAATCATAAACAGAATAAATTTGGAGTTAACATAAGATAGATAACAGTATTATGAGGAAGGAACTATTACATTGGCATGTTATAAAAGCCTTGACGTGGCACCACTGTGCTGTCAGGTAAACACAAGTGCGATCAGCTGGTGGGAGCACAACACATTTCCTTCATTGATTACTCTGTAAGTACTGCATCAACCCTTCATTGCTACACACCCGCCGTCCCCCCCGCCACGCCCAGGGCTGTGTGAGGTGGGCGTGGCGGCGGGGAGGCTGCAGCAGTGGCGGGGGAAGAGGAAACATTTTGACATTTCATTCCGTTGAATCACTGGTATTTCCTCTCCTGTGTGTGTGTGTGTTTGTATGTTTGTGTGTGTGTGTCATTCTCTCAGCCACAGGACCGTCAAGTTAGAGCAGAACTGTGAGTGTGAGTGTGTTGGTGTGTGGTGTGTTTTGAATTGCATTTAGTTCAGTGTAAGGTCCGTGTATGTGCAAGAATGTCCCTCCCCTGTGTGTGTGTGTCCCACTCATCCTCACCCCCCACACACGCGCCCGTATCTCCTTGTCAGTGTGTGTCTGGTGATAGCTTTTTATCTGCAAGACTTGGTGGTGTTGTGGAGGCTTATGAAACTGTCGCCGATAGGAATTCTCGCCGAAACACCAACCGAAAACTCTCGCAGACGCGGACATTTACGGCAGCAGTTCCAGTTGGAATACTCGAATAGAAGAAAAAGGTTATTATCATTGAACACAACATTTTTCGCTTTTCCTAAATACTGTTAAACTGCAGTTTAATATATACATGGATAGGTTATGTAACCTGACCAACGGACCAGACCCCATGCTAGTTCACTAACCTAACCTGAACCTGGTACCTAAAAT
>JACEEZ010000850.1:22500-70376 GCA_016584305.1 Chionoecetes opilio | reverse complement strand
TTTCTTTATTCCCAAAAAAACCCCAATTAAAAACAAAAACGACTTAAATAAGGAAAACATTTACAAAACATACGGGAAAGCGTAGTGAGGAGTATTTCCCCAATCTCAGTCGTCGTAAAGACATGAACCAATTATTATTAATATTATATATGGTAAAACAAATTTTAATTTGTAATATACCAGCCACTAATTAAAAAAACCCAATCAATAAAGCAATGACTACATGGGTACCCCAAAGGGGACTCGAACTTGGACACACACACCGAAATTGGGCCACCGCTTGGGCTATGAAACTTTTAAAAAATTAGCACATACTCCGATATTAACCCCTTTTGAATTGGGATTTTTATCTAGCTATTTTAACCCCAAACGCAGTAAAAATATTTTAAGTTTTTGGAAGGTGTAATAAAATAAGGAACGTGATGCTATCAGAAGCTAAATTTCAAAATTTATAAAGGAAAAAAATATTTATTCTTCACAAATTAAATAAAAAGGGTGCATCGTACATTTGAAAAAAACCCACACTCAATTGAAATTGAAAAAAAATACAGTGATTTTAATTAAGATGATGAAATACAGATGCTTTACAAAATCTTTTGGGCTACTGGAAGTAAAAATGGATTAGTGCCCAAAATAGGGGCAGGGAACGAAAAAATAACGTTTTAACGGTTCAGGGATTTCAAAAATACTTTTTGCTCAGGAACAGTAAATATGATAATTTTCTTTTCCGTTTTTTTTTTCCCGAGCATAATTGTTCTTTTTTCGGTTTTCGCCCCCTTTAAACCCGGCCCCAAGCCCGTTTCAATGTGTGTGCTGAGTGACCTAGTGCGTCGCGATGGTGAGGCGTGGCCCTGCCACAGCCGTGCCCCCTGCTTTTTATCGCTAAGGGGCGAGGCAAGTTAACCGCATCCTTTGGCCGCGAAATAAATTGTGTCGTCTACTTTTTGCCGCACGAAGCTTGTGGCGTGTTTGTTTACCTGGCGCCCACAGCGGCCCCTACGCCCTCCACCTTTCCTTCAAGAGGGGCAGACCCCAATTGGGTCCTGCAGAGGACGATACTGGGCTTCTTCTCCAGCGGGAGGGAAAGAGCTCAAGGATGCCCTCACTAGTGTTTGTTGAATCTACATGAGGGGGAAATCTTTAAAGGTACGTGAACCCACTGCAGGACCCTACCGAGTGACGTTTTCAATTATCAGGAGGAATGTTCCAGCATCTGGCGACAACGTTAAACGATCCTGATCTTATGAAAGAGAGCAACGGATGCACCCTGCCCAGTTGTGTAATGTGGGGCCAACCCCCCCACGCGTCGGGGATTTTGTATGGTACAGCCTTGTACCCCCCGACTACCAAGCTCAGACGGGAGAGGGTGGGATATGGGACCACATATAAAGGCCCCTTTCACACATAGGGATACCGGGGTGATGGAATATGGTAGCGGAAAAATGCGTAGAAAATTCGTGTAGACGTGGGGACTGAACCCAAATCCCTGTCGAGCAGGTTCATCGTGCCCTTTTCACCGGGGGCACCTAGTACTTCTCTCGTTCACCAGTATACCCTGAAAAAAAGGGGCTAAAAACTCTTATCACAACCTCACCCTCGCTGCCAAGGCACGGGGCACAAAGGGAGTCAAAAAAACGTGGAATAGCTTTTGCTGATCCACACCTCTACCTTTGTTTGTTACTATGCCCGAAACTCATTGCAGCATCCCGGAAACCCCCCAGGTGCCCATGATAGGTGAAGGCGCTTAAAGAGTTTATTGGGGGTTGTGATGAGGGCCCTTTAGCTGAGCCCACGCTCTTCCTGGATAGCGTATGCAGCTACCCAAATATGAATGGCATTTTGGGTGAGCTGACTGAGTGGGGCCATTATCTTAGTCTTATCATCACCACTCCGGAAAAGTACTCTTTTTATGAAAAAAGGGGTTTCCAAAGGGTGTAAAAAAACTTTCCCCCCCCGGGGCTGAGTGTGTAAAAATTTTTAGAAACCTCAGCAAGAGGACTCGTCCCAGGTTTTACGATGGCCCCAAATCCAAACAAAAGCTTTGGGGTCAATACGATGTCATTTTCCCCTTTTTAAAGTCGAGGCCTTAATTTTCCCATGTTACTGTCTTTTTAACAGTTAATTTTAGTGCTATTTTTGTATGCTTTTACAGATTTTTTCCCCTTTTCCGACCTTTGTTTGTGTTTTTTTTTTAGAGGAGGCGGACCATCTTAAAGATATTTAAATTTTAAGTTTTTAATTGATTTTTTTCTTCTCTTTAATTTTATTTTATATTTTGCGTATCCAATGTCATTTTATGAAAAATTATTTATGATGGTGATGAAACCTTTTTGTTGAGTCGCCTTTCATAATTTCAACTCATTTTTACCCTTTATAATATATTTTTCACTTCTTTTAAATTTTGCAGGGCGAAGACTAGAGACTGCCCCAAAAGCCTCAGGGGAAAGACAATCCAATCGTTTGCTCCTCTATAGACACCAGGGAGTGGGCGTTCAGACGTGCTTCAAAGCTGGCAGCCCTCTGGTCCCCCCCACGATTTTCCTTTCCTGCGTCAACTTTCTCAGATTTAAAAGTAGGGCCGAGGGGGTTTTTTTTGGTTACAGTGGGATATGTTTTGATCTTCTAAGATTGTTACATCATTATCTTTATTGTAAAAAAATATTATCATTATTATTATTATTTTTGTTATTATTATTATTTTATTATTATTTTTATCATTATTATTGTTATTATTATATTGTTTTATCAGTCATTTTACTATTATAATTTTTATTATTATAAATATTTGTAGGTAGGTGGTGAGAAATACAGGGTTTGAGGACCGAGTACTTTTTTCTTTATAGCCAAGCGCTTTTTCACGACTTTTCCCGGGCCCGGTTAGTCGGTCTAGGCGGGCCCAGGCTGCACTGATGCTCGCAAAAACACCCAGATGGCCGTCCAATTCGTGGTTCCTTGTGGTGGGGAATCGAGGGGCTTTCCCTCCGTCCTGAAATTTAGTAAAGGTGAACCGTGGTAGAATTATAGTGTGTGAGGTGGTTTTTAAAATCTCGGGCCGGAAAAAATCCAAAAACACAATTTTGTAAGACTGCCCAAAACCATGTCAAACTTTTACACATCACAATAACCTAAATAACCACAGTTCATATTTTAGTACGGGCATCCACTAATGTGCTTTTTCCGTTTTTAGCAGGCATTTTAATTGTGGAGTGAAACCCCTTTTTATCTGCAAGTTTTTGCCCAAAATTTTGGGCAATTATGTGGTTTCGTGATTTGTTACTACTGTGCCTTCTACTTCTTTGACAATAACATAAAGGAAAAAGTTTGATAAATTTTTTCACTACACAAAATATGTTGATGTTTCTATATACCGTATGTTCAGCCTAATTTTTCAAAATCATCCCTGTTACTTGATTCTCAAGGGGAAATCAAAAAGCAGGGATGACTATGAAAAAATTTTAAAAAGATTTAAAAAGAGGTAGATGAAGTGGGTAGTTTCCCCCTTTCATCTTCGCAAAACACATTATAGTCGCCACTGCACTAATAAATGTCGTCAGGTTTTTTATATTACGAGTTTTACCCTCAAACAGACTGTATTGCATGAAGAGACGTACACAGTAATTTACATTTTGTATACACATACATGTCTCAGGGCACAACAATTATGTAATGAGCTAAAATTCGTAACATATGGGCCTGGGGAATTAGGGAGTGGCGACTATAGGTTTTTGACGGGACACTCTTTTCCCCAAAACGTTGTTTCCAGCAAAATTTCGAATATTGTATTTGTTTTTTTATTATTATTTATCACGTTCCATTATTATCCTTTTCATTGTTTCTTTAACGTTATCTACTATTATTACTGTTATTTTCATTTTTTTATTAATATTAATTGTTTCATTATCATTTTATATTAGTTATTAGTATTATTTATATCTTCATAAAAATTATTTTAATATAATGTTTAATTAGTTCGTTTATTAGTTTTAATTTTTAAATTCATGAAAATATACCACCATGTACACCCGACTCACAAGATTTTTTTTTTTTTACTACTGGATTGGAGAGAGGGTATGAGTTAGAGTTACCCCATGCTTCCGGGGCCAGGAACATTAACAGCTTTCTCCTTCGTTTTTTAGGGCCAGAAGGTTGAGAATTTCAGGTTATTGGGATCAGAGGGCCAGAGCTGCGCCACTGGCATGGTTAGTATTGTCGGAGGGGGGAGCTAAGGAATCAACATCCCCATTAGTGTACCATTTGGGGGATCCTCCCGAAGCAGTTTTACCAGGGCGCCCAATTTTTTTCCAACGAGCCTCTTGTTGTTGCAACAGTAAAAAATTTTGCAAGTCCCGAATAATTCAAGAGGTAAACCCTACTGTTTGTTATCTTTTTTTGAAAAAAGAAGGGGCTTAAAAGGTCAAGAGTATGCAGGCAGTGGCAGTCTCAAAAACGGTTCAATGTGGTCGACGCCCCCGGGGGACTCTGTAAATGTGGGTACCTTCAAACGTGAAAGTTAGGCTGCCCAAAAAGCGCTTTAAGGGGCGCCCAAGGTCAATGGGGGGGGTTTTTCTCCACGGAGACGCAGGGGAATACGAGAAGAGTCGCACTGTCAAAATACTGGGAAAATAGAACCAACAGGGCTCTGTCACGCAGGACTAGAACTTCCCGAGGAGAGATAAGGAGAGGATATCAAGAGTCCCACTGAGGGTTCGAGGGCCCTTTGAACGCTAATGCCCGCAAGGTTTTACAATGCTCAAAAGAGAGTGAGCTCAGATTACGAGTTTCATGCTGTCTTGAGAATGTGGGGAAATACCATTCCTCCTGATTTTAAAAAAAGGGTTGGTCATCCCTATCTGGAAAAGGGAAAGGGGGCCGTTGGATTGCAACAATTTTCCGCGGTATTACATGCTAGGTGTCAAGCAAGGGCTGCTATCTATTGCTGAACGGATCCGCAGTATGTATTTTAGTTTGTATTTACAGGGGCCGAGCTACACTCGTTGGCCCCCCTCTCCATATACCTTTTTTTTCATCATCCTTAGGTTGGCCCAAACCTCCCCCGGGGGGCGGGTCACAATCCCACGACTAACACCCCCCGGTACCCCATTCACTGCGGGTGGGCAGGGGCTCGGTTTTTAAAGGGGCCTTTGAAGCCATCTGTCTCCCCTCCCCCGGGGTCGAACCCGGGACTTCTCGACGTAACCGGCGTGCTGACCAACACTTGGAGTACCCGTATGGATGGCGAAACATCAGGATATAAGATTATTTCACGCCCGGAAATCAACAACTGACCGTACTTACGATTCGTGTCCTAGTAAAAGCCGACGTGTTTCGACAGGGGTGTTACGCCTATGTTAAATTTTTAGAAGGGGTATGATTCCGTAATAGTGAGGCACTCTGGGATCTTCTGCGGCTTAAGGATTCTCAAGATGTTTGGGCGTGATGGCCCGTACTCTGGGAAAGGAGTGCTGTGAGGGGGTGGGGAGATGTATCCCTTTAATTTCCCGGAATACATAGTGAGGGGGAAGGGGGTCCCTTTCCCCATCACTTTTCAAACATGTATGGGCTGGGGTATTTGGGGGAGTTGTAAATCAAAATGATTTTGGAGATCCCTCGGGAACACCAAGATCACTGATTTTTTTTTTTTGCCCCAGATGCAGCAATCTTTTCTGAGTCGCTGGAGGTCCTGGTGTTGGCTCTTTAGGGCCGCACGAGGAGGCAAAGCCCTTTGAACTTGAGGGCTCCTTGCTCAAGACCATGGTCCGGGGGTTTGGGGCTTCTAATGAGGCATACTTTGGGCATGCGTGCGCGAGGCATTGAGATTTGGAAATTTTTTCATACCTTGGGAGCGCAGTCCAAATGATGCGGGGAAAGTAAAAAATCTTATGGCGGATTTGGCCTAGCCCCAGGTTATGGACTCCCTCAAAACAGTGAGTATTGACGTTTCGGTACCTGGCAGAAAGGGCAAAGATCGGAGTTCAAGTCGCTTGTTATCCCGTCTTTCTCTATGGATGTGAACATGGAAACCCAAAAAGCATCTTTAAAGGCTAATCGGCTTTGGTAAAAGTGTTTCCAAACATTGGGGATCGCTGGGGTGATTGTAAGCCACGTTACAGTATTCCCCTTTAACTTGAATTTCCCCCTTGGGACTAGATAAAACCTGGTCGACACCAAAAAAGGTTCGAGTTCATTTTTGGGGGGGTTGGAAAAACCTTTTGCTGCTATTTAAAAAAAAACCTTTCTTTTTTCTAGAAAGTATAGTTTTTGAAATACGGCATTTTTTAATTTTTTAGTATTTAATTAATTTCGTAATAATTATTAAAAATCGAAAAAATCCCCTACTTAAAAATATATTACTCGTAAATTAAATTTAGTGGTGCCTGGCTTTTTTAGGACCTAATGTACATATCTGGAAAAAAAATATATTTAAATTATGTTAAAAATATATCCAAAAAAGTCCCACACTGGAAAACCCGAAAATCCCAAAATCACGAAAAATTTGATTTTTATATTTTATATATTATAAAAAATATAAAAAATATTAAAATTATATATATATTTTAAAATATAAAATATATATATATATATAATATAATAATATATTATATATATATATTTAAAATTTATATATATATAAATATCGTTTTGGAACACAACTTCGGTTTTTTTGGGGAAAAAGAGCGTAGTTCAAAGAAAAGTCAATCTAGATTTTTCTTAGAAGAACAGTCAAGATCTCAAAGGGTTTTATTAAATATACATATGATCAAACTATCCCCAAAACACACAAAGTACTCACCCTGCTTATAACATCAAAGTTTTTCTGTAGTTTGCTCTTTCGTTGTGGGGAGCACTTTTTCACTTTTGTAGCGTCCGCAATAGCCCCCCATCATTTTGGGGACTGAATCGTCCTTGGTATCGGGTTTCCATGGTGGCAAGTCCGGGAAACGCCCCCCTGCTCTCACTGACCGCCCCAAAGATTCTTGGGAAAAAATCAAGAGGGAATGGAAAAGGTTTTTAGTGACTCCACCCCAAGCGCATGGTAACTCTTAAACATGTTTTTACAAATTCCTCAAAATTTTCGATGCAAAACATTCCCTAGGTAGTTTTTATAAACCAAAAAGCTTTCCAAGCAGCTTTTTCCGGGGCAGTTAGGCTTTTTACAAAGTCATCATCATTGAAGTTGACAAATTTTGGGGGGCCATTGAAAAAACCTCCCTTTTATTTTGGGCTTCAGATACAGTGCGTTAAATTTGCTAACAAATACTAAAAGCCAGACCTTTTTGATCCATGGCCTCACAAAATTTTTTCTTAAACCCAAAGTTTCAGAGCAAGGAGGTAAGTAAACCTTTTCATGAACACTCTAGGTCCCCCAAACAAAAAAAAACAATGTGCTTGTGTAAAAACCCAAAGGAGTCCCAGAAGCAAGGGGATTTCCCTTTAGGGCCCCACACAGATTCCACTGATGTTCTTTATATTTTAAAAGCAGAAAAAAGCTTTTATAGTTTATAAGTTTCATATTTTAGGCCATGCGTAATTTGGAACACTCGGAAAACTTATTTTCCTTTTTGCCCGAAGAAAAGGGCCTTTAGCGGTTTTTTTCCAATCTATGAACAGCCGCCACTCACTCTTACATAAGTGTGAGACTCACAAAATTTTTTCCATGATGGCAAAATCAAAGCAGTAAAAGAGCTTGTGTTCCATCTTTAGAAGTTTAAAAATTCTTTATGTCTACGACGAACGGGGTGAGAGAATCCCTTTTTGTAGCAAATTCATTTTTGAGACGAGATTCAAGGGCTTTACTTTTCTCCGGGTAGATCTAGGTCCCTAGCAAGGGCATGTAGCATTTTTTGACTGATGAATTTGGGGTCTCTGTTGTTGCCATTCTTGAAAAATCTGTACCATGGAATTTTCCTCCCCGTTCGAATCTGATTCATTATAGCACTTGCAATTGGAACATTTGGAACTGGAGATCAACCTGTGGGACAGGCCCCATGGAAAGGTACTCGGATACCTGATTTTTGCTCGCTTTTTTTCTGAAAATCCTTTTATTTTTTGAGGCAGAAAAATAGCCCTCATATGTGATCCTTTTTTTCACGCCAAACCATTGGGAGCCGAATGCCAGCCTGATGGCCGTTTTTCCACGCATCCATTCATTCAAGTGGTTACACAGGGGGTTTTCTGCTACGTGAGGGGGCCCCCCCTTCTTATCTTGATCACCTATACGCCTTTAAAATAATGCAGATAACTGCTTTAACATCTTTGTAAGAGGGTTTTTTCAGCGTGGGTAAAAATTCCCCAAAAGTAACAAAAACTGTCCGATCATTACACAGTTACGGCGCTCCCTCAAGCCGGTACAAGGTATATATACGGAAACCAAATAAAATTAGGACTACTAAATCAAAAAACATTAACTGCAAAGAAAAATAAAAGTTTTAAAAATTGTCAATAACTGTACGATCAGTAGGTAAAAATGTACTACACAGCCTGCTAACCCCTCGCCAATACGCAGCGCGCACACCCTCCCCTGCTCACTGCACAAACCACACTGACTCAAAAACACTGCACTGCCCTAAATAGGCTTGAGAAAAGAAAAAATTAAGAGTTTAAAATGAAAACATTGGTGAAACCTATTTCTGTTGATTTTACCCATATTTGTTCATGAATTGCGTCTGGTTCTCAAATACTGGACGTGATAGAGTTAATTGAACATCAGATTCGAGTTCAGCAGGGTCGATTTACCTTTTAACAGCTTCATTTATTCCAGAACAATATCTTCGATTTTTTTTTGTCGACCAGTGTAATCTTTGGCGCTCATAACCATGGCAATGCGGACTGCAACTTTGTTAATCCAAAAACTTAGAAGACCAGTTTTCAAACAATCCTCTTATCGATTCTGAATCAATCAATCAATCATTGGGGGCATACGCCGGGGGGTCGCGTCGCCTCGCCCACCCTACGACGCCACTCCCGGGGGTCACCACGCGCGAGTCCCCATGCAGGCTCTTTTTCCATACCAAGACGCTCTCGACAAGAAACATCAACTTGCCCCAGCCACGAGCCTTGTGGGCGCCCCCTTGGCCTCCTACACGTCGGATTGTCTCTTGCAGATACAACCCGATGGGAAGGATCGGTTTCAGGGTAGCGTGTCACATGCCCATATAGCCGAAGTTGCGAAGTTGGCGCTGACAGACAATGCAGGTAATAGACCTCGATTCAGTCTCACAGTGCACTCGCTGATTTGACATGTAATCATCCCAGCGATACCCCATGATTCTGCGAAGACACTTATTACCAAAGGCATCGATTCGTCTCTTCAAGTCGCTATTTAGTGTCCATGTCTCACAATCATAGAGTAAGACGGATCACAAGCGACTTGAAGATCCGGATCTTTGTCCTCCTGCACAGGTACCGACAACGCCAAATACTCCTGCTGAGCGAGTTCATAACACCGTGGGCAATGTCAATCCGCCGTAAGACTCCTTGACGTGACCCGCCGTCATTATGGACTCGCTACCAAGGTATGTAAAACTTTCCAAGATCTCAATGTCTTCGCCGCACGCATGAACAGACTGTACTGTTTCATCTAGTAAGCCTCCAAACACCTGGACCTTGGTCTTAAGCCAGGAGACCTCAAGTCCCAAAGGCTATGCTCCTCGTGCAGCGCCTCGAGAGCCATCACCAGGACCTCCAGCGACTCAGCAAAGATTAATTCATCATCGGCAAAAACAAGATCAGTGATCTTTGTGTTACCGAGGGATGCTCCATAATCACTTTGATCTACAACTTTGCCCAATACCCAGTCCATACAAGTGTTGAAAAGTGATGGGGTAAGAACGCACCCTTGCCTCACTACTGTATTAAAAGGAAAGAAGCTGGATACACCTCCCCCACACTTCACAACACTCTCAGTCCCAGAGTACAGACCAGTCATCAAACCAATAGTCCTTGCAGGAATCCCGCGAAGTTGCAGAAGAACTCTGCGATTCTGAATGCTAGTAATATAATCATTTTATCTTAATAAATTCAATTAACAAAATTCGCCTACACAGTGAATTTCATCCGCTCACTTTTCTTCCTTTATCCCCGGAGGTAATCAGTTCGTATTTCAATAAATCTCGTATTGACATTACCTAATAGCCCATCTGAAGTTCCTTCCGTAAATACTTTTTTTCACATCTAGATAAGTGCATCATAAATTAGGTTGGTTGGGTTTTTTTTTTTTTTTTTTTTTTTTTTTACATTTGTGCCTATAGCGCCTGTAGGCAGTGGAGACCCAGGGCTCGGATGGTAGTCTCTGGAGGTTCACTTGAGGGCTCTGATGATGGTTGGTCCTCGCCCGTGGTGGCGCAGGCAGGATTTTTATAGTGACGCCTGTGATTAGAGGCTCATGCCGCCCCCCTGTTCTCTCCGATGCACTCGCAATCGAAGGTAGAGTTGATGGGCAGGACATGTGGGTGTTCTGAGGCCACTCGACGGTGCAGAAAGGTTTTGGGTTTCTTCGGGGATTGAACTCGGGTCACCGAGAACGCCAGTCGGAGACGCTAACCACTCCGCTACCGCCTCCCCATGAGAGGGAGGTATATATACAATGATAGGTAGTGAGATCATAGTGTCATACAAACGGAACGAGAGATGTGGCTGAAAGTCACGGGTGACGGGAGGCCGTGTGATTGGCTGTGGACACCACAAGGGATAGAGAGACGCGGCAGGTTATTTGTCGTAATACCTCATCCTCCTCTCTCTACAGCCATATTAAAAAAATATTCTCGACGCGTTGCGTCGCGGCGCGACATACAAGAATAATTTGAAAACACTCCACCAGTTGCGCTCCACTGGTTGCGTTGAGTCAGCTGATTGCACATCCCACCTGCATTCCGCTCTGCCTTATTCCATCCTATTTCTTCCCAGACCATTACAGGTGAGTTTTCAACACAACCGAGAGTAACATGCATAACTTGTGAATGCAAACGTGTCATAATTAAGGTAAAATTAGGTGCAGGAGGCCTTATATTGCTGTGAGAAGTGGTGACGAGGGAGAGCGGCTGTGGTGGAAGTGGTCCGCCATATTGCTTTGTGGCGACTGGCCAAATGTGGCGACTGTTCAAATGTACGCACACGCATTACTCAGGCCCATTTTTTGGTCCCCAATGCCTCAGATAAGTGGCGAACACTAACAAAACTATTATTTTAATGGCAGAAATGATAAATTAGGCTAGTAAAAGGAATTAGATAGGTGTAAAACAAGTCAAAATACTGATGCCGCCTTGGACTCGCTTGTGTTGGTACGCCTGATTTTGCAGCCACCGCTTGTGTTGGTACGACTGTCAAATATCCACCGGTCGGGCATTTCTTGTAGATGCCACCGGTGGAGATACGACTGTGGGGAATCTCCACCTGCCGGGATTTGACGAGCATTCTTGCATATAGCCCATGGTGACTACATAGCCTAATAGACATTATCATCACCGTGTGTGTGTTAGCAGACAACAAACTGACACCAAACATGATAGTCTTGAAAAATGTGTTGGAAAGCCATTAAAATGTTGTATATTTGGTCTCTGGGGGCGAGACACAGAGACCGCAAATATTCCGGGTTTTGTAAATGGCACTTTATGTCAAGGGGCAGGTCCTTAGATCCCCTCAGTAGTTTTTCTAGGAAGTAGTTTGGTTAGAAAGCACCAATGTAACTTGATTCTCTTCTCGTGTAGTAAGGTAATGATAAAAATTGTATGTATCAACATGTAGTTAACGTCGGCAAGAATAATATTAGTACAGAAAGATGAAAGACGGGTTTTGGTTGTAACCTAGTGTTCCCAGCTATGTGTCAACGTTTCTCTTAAGGCCGGTTCCCACTAGCCCGCTTCTACGGCCACCGTTGCCGTACACCACCCAACACCCGCCGTCACTATCATCAGCGCTTGAGTGGTATTTGTGGTAACTGGGCACAGTTTGCACCTCCGCTCGAGCGGACACCGCCGAGCGGGAGAGATGACTTGATTTTAACTTTGTACGGCAGCCGTACAGCGGTACGGCGGTGCGGTCGACTTTTTTGTGACGTCATTGTGACGTCATTGTTGTTGTACGGCGGCCGTACAAGCGGGCTAGTGGGAACCGGCCTTTACAGTCGCCCATCCACTACATAAATGCGAACCCACTCAAAGAGTTAAAAACTCACCTCCGATCTAGTTTGATCAACAATGATGTTGCCATCTCTCAAAAGTATCAAAAGTTGGTATCCGTCATCCACTACGAAAGAATCGATCGCTTCTTGCGGTTGTACTGTTTCCCATGTCGTTTGATCTCCCAAGTGGCTGGGTCAGAGGTGAACTGGTACCCGATCGCGTTGATCACACTGAGTACCTTTTCTGCGTCCGAGCTGCCCATTACATCGTTCTCCTCCGACAACCCAGTTATAACAAGGTTCCTCTGCCTCTCTTTATTGTTCAGGGATTCCAGAAACAACTGTTGCTGTGTTATTATCGTAATAGCTTCATCCCGCTTCTGAGATAACCGATTCACGTCCTGTTTGATGCTTGCTAGATTCTGAAGTTCATTTTCTTGTTCTTTTTTCTCAAAAAAGTTCTTGAAGAACTTTTTTTGAAGTTCTGAAGTTCTTCACGTTTCTGATATATTCTGACAATATATCATTTGATGTTTGTGCGGTTAATCATTGTTGAGAGTGCATTTTTTAATGGGGGGTTAGTCATTTTTTCCTCTCCCCAGGTTTACCCTGACAGCATCCACATTATCGAAGTTAGCCATTTTGTTGCACAACACCCGTGTAGACCCGTTCATCAACGGCAGTCTGGGAACTAGAGTCCACTACTCCTAGAAAGGGGTAGTGGAGGTGGAGGGAGTGGTATGGTGAGGTGTAGGAGGGAGGTATGGTAGTTTGCACGTAACCGTACTGCTCATGCGCGAACTCTGGCCGTGTGGACCAGGATGGGGTATAGGAGGACAGGTGCAAATTCTTCTTCTAAATATATCGAAGTCCTTACCACCCTCTAATTCACTTCCTTCACTACATGCCCCTCCGCAACTTCATGTATCTCACACAGCTGGTATTTCCTTCATAAACCGGTTGCAAACAGCGACGTTAACCACGGAGTCTTTACATCTCAACGCCTCACCAACAGAGAGAGAGAGAGAGAGAGAGAGAGAGAGAGAGAGAGAGAGAGAGAGAGAGAGAGAGAGAGAGAGAGAGAGAGAGAGAGAGAGAGAGAGAGAGAGAGAGAGAGAGAGAGAGAGAGAGAGAGAGAGAGAGAGAGATTCTCACTAATGCCAGCCTGACTAACCTCACTATAACTAGGGAGGAAGTTCGCCGACATTTAGTTCAGGAGGAAGGCCTTGGGCCCAAACAACATCCGCCTTTATATCCTCAAGCGCTGCGGCTCTCAGCTAGCAATGCCCCTTTCCACTATCTTTCAGTACTGCCTCACTACTGGAAGGTGGCCCACCCTATGGAAGGGTACCAGAGTGGTGGCAATACACAAGAAAGGCAAAATAGCTGACCCCAAGAAGTATAGACCCATCTCCCTTCTATCAGTTCTTGGCAAGACGCTGGAAGCTATAATAGCTGACAAGATATCGTCTTTCTTCACATCACACCACCTTCTAAACATCAAGCAATTTGACTTCCGAGCAAACAGGTCAGCGGCAGACTTATTGCTCCATCTGTCAATCACATGGCATAAGCGTCTTGACCAAGGAAAGGACACATACGTCATTGCCGGAGCATTTGACAGGGTTTGGCATCACGGCCTTATCACCAAACTGAACAGTTTGGCTGTCCGCGGTCATATGTTGCTCCTACTGCAAGACTACCTGCGGGGCAGATTTCTCAGTGGTGGTGGACGGTCAAACCTCAGAAGAACACACGATCTTTGCCAGCGTCCCACAGGGCAATGTGCTCGGCCCTCTCTTCTGGAATGTATATTTTAATGACTTGCTCCAGCTCATCCCAGAGGCATATGCATATACCGACACCTGCACCCTGACATTCCCCTGCGACAGTGGTGATCACCGCACGACTGTCGCTCACATCAACCAGGTCCTCCAAACTGTCATCTCATGGGGTCGTCGATGGCAAGTGGTTCTCGCTCCAGAGAACGTCCTCCTAATACTCCCATCCCTTCCATTTTACTGGGTGGGTGGCCGGTGCCCCTGTAGACGTCCCTCTCCATACTTGGGGTGGAAGTGAACAGCGTCCTGACCTTCACCGACCACATCCGAACCATTGCCAGGAAAGCCGCCTGGAAACTCAGCTGTGTTCGGCGTGTATCACACCTTCTCGACTCTCAAAGGATCACCTGGGATACGCAGCCCAAGTCCGCTCCCTTATGGAGTACGCCGCTCTCACGTGGTCTTCCTGTCCCCCTTCGTACCTGAGTCTTCTTGACAAGGTACAGGCCCGAGCACAACGATTAATACGTCTGGTGGCTCTGCCGTACCAGCTTCTCCCTCCTCTGAAACCCTAACTCTGAGTAACACTGAGTAGAAAATCAGCTGCGGTTAATAGATCCCAAGAAGGCGTTAGGGCCCTGACATTTGGGTCTGCACTGTAAATGCTTGTGCTCCCTGGCCAAGTTCTGGGCACTGGGTGTGAATACTAGCAAATGCGTAATGAGTAGTATCAAAGTTGAGTAATATCGGCACGGACGTCAAGAACGTCCCGCACGTTCTTTTTCATGGCAAGGCACAAAAGGGTCACGAGCGAGTACAGGAGAGTCTTCTCCGTATCTTTTTTGGAAGCCACCGTTGGGTTCCTCCGAAGAACGCATGGCACTTTAGCTTTGCCCAATGCTTTGGCCGCAAATTTTTTCTCCATCTGCGTGACGTCCCTGGAGTAGGTTCGTCCGCAGAAGTCATGCAAAGTGACACAGTTCTTTTGTGACTGAGCACAGTGCATTGCAGCATAGTAATCATTACGGCTTTGCTTACTGACCACTCGCATCAGGGCCATCATGTCACCTTGACGCAGTTTCTGGTACCCTTGGGTACTCGAAAACCGCAATGCCAGTCAAGACCTTAATTTTCTCAACGACTTTACCCTTGAGAGAATAAGTATCGAGACAATCCATCTCGTCGTCCTCTCTTTCAAACACTTGGGATGTAGGAAATCCCTCAGGATGGTGGGTACCATCTGTTGAGCACTCATCTATAAGTTCCTTGAGTGTACATCTCAAGGATGCTGCATCTGCAGCAAAATTGATACTTGACATGGGATCGACGCCTTTTCCCAAACACAACATAGTTTGTAGGGAGAGCAAGAAGCTCTTCTCACAATTTCTTTTGCTGGCCATACATGGAGCAGACCAAACTTTAATACTGACTTGGCTGCTAAAGATTCCAGCCATTTGTTTTTCAGTGTCACTCAAGTGAGAGAAGTATTTTCGCCCGCAAGTCATAATAATTTTTTCCTATACAGCAGAAAGAGGCGCAGAAGCCATGACTGAGTAATGATCAATAGGCTTGCTGTACACTTGGCAGAGTGCGAGTCCCCGTTCACGTGCCTGCCAACGCTCTTCAGAGCGTGAACTTTTCACGTTAATGGAGTATTTTGTTTCCAGTAAGTGGAAAACCTGTTATTGTAATGTATCCGAACGCTCATGGGTCTTGGCTCATGGGTTCTTGATTAGCCAAGTTAACCCTTGGTAGGGTTATTGACAGTCTAGTACTTGGGAATGAAACTAATGTTTCATTCCCTGACGTTTTTCATTCCATTCAACAATTGTGTATCGTGTCGTTGTTAAGCCCTAAATCTTGTTTACTGATGGATCTTGTTGCAAATTTAATGAGCTATTAAGGGCTAAGTAGAGACTTTAAAACATAAGTTTCATTCAGATTTGGCCCACAGTTTTTGGACAAATAATAAAAATGTGAAAAAGGGGAAGATTCGGCTGGTTTAAATTGCTTTCAACTCATAGGATTATTGATGCATTTCTTTTATTTTTAAACCATTAACTCTTCTACTTATAAAGAAAGATTTTATGGTGTGGTTTTTCTCTATCTTTCTTTATCACTGAGTGTGAGGGCTGAGAACGTGGAGAATGGGGAATAGAAGGGAAGGAAGAATAAATGGGGAAAGAGAAGGAGGAAGAGAAGGAAGGAAGAGGCAGAGTACTGATGATGGTGGTGATAGAGGGAGAGGCAATAGGCCTTTAGACGCAGAGGCCAGAGGTCCCATGTACTGATATGTTTACATTTTTTCCGTTTTCCCGTGCGGGCAACATGGGTGACTAATCATTTTTTCGTAAATAGTTTTTTCCGTTTACTCCACATAAGAGCCCCTCTCAGTAATGAAGGTACTTGCATAGTATCTTGAATTACTCACATACATATCCCATACACTTCAATCTCCATGTTAATCACAATCTTCGTATATATGAATGAATATCTGTAGTACTTGTATATGTCTTATACATGATTAATATGAACGTGATAAATATGAGGTACATCAGTATTGTTGTTCAAGTGAAGTATGACTGTAAGAAAGTTACGGATCCAAGTGGCATAGCTATGTATTAGTACAGGAGCATTAGCTAAAAGGTGGAAATAAATAGTAGAAAGCAGATTTTTTCAGGAGCTCCAAAATATTGTATATATCGCCCTTATGCAAAGTTCTGCAAATTCAACCTCGTGGCATTTTCATAATTCAAAATGGCCGCCATCACAATTAACGATAAAATGAAAAGTACTATGATCATCCATCCGAGTTCGTAGTAATAAGATTTGTGTGTGTACATCTATGTTTTAGAGTGTGCTGAATACAATGGAGCCATAAAAAATATTATGAGTTGACATAATTAGCATAAATTCAATAAGGTGAAGAAAAATATTATTTTTTATTTTTTATTTTAATAATACCACAACTATGTTATGTACGTTACATTTATAATAGCCAAACTATGTTATATTGTACAAAACACCAGCTAGAAACCACAAATAACCCATCCATATGTTGAAGGAATGTCTAATCAGTGGTATCCCCTTCGCCTTGCACATCAAGAACATGCAAATTTTTACAATTGTACCCACTGCAACCAGTGCACATTATGGTACACTCCATCCGTGCCTTGTAACAACGACATGACTTTCCACACCCTACCTTGCAGCCGCAAGATACCATTTTCAGTACCTTCTCGGGAGCAACAGGCCTATCGGTATAGATTGGAACAAGTATCCCCTCTCTGTACTCCCACCCCCACTAATTTGGTGGTAGCTCATTTCCCTGCCATTGCTGAACAGCATGGTATGTTCTATAGCTATGGAACTTGGCAGCTGCTGAAGTTGGAGGGATTGATTCCAACTTGAAACCAGATGAGGATAAGGACGCTCTACGTGTAGATCGGAAGTACATAACATAGCGATGCTTGTCCAGTGAATTTGACCGGACAGCTCCATACAGCTTTAGTAGAAACAACTCTCCTATGCGTGTTATCTCATCCTGACTGCTGTCAGACTGAGAGAAAACACTCAAACAGTCCCAATTGTCATCACTATCGAACAGCTGAAGGGCCCTTTTTTTCCCTTGATTGTATATGGAAGACACAGTATCACATCCAGTGATTGCATGTACAAACATCAGGTGTTGTTTGATGCTAGAACAAGCTTCATGGATTTCACATATACAGTACACATGCAAAGGGTTCCGTCCACAGAGCATATGAAGATTCATGTTTGGGGTGGCTTGTGCGACCATCATCACCAGCAAGTCAGTATCAGTTCCCACGACAACGACAGGCGAATTTGAGTTGGGGCACCATCTATGGCAGTTGATGTAATCATGGCACTTGATGCAATCAGCCAGTCAGCATCTGCAACACTCTGTTTGACAATTATAACCACAGCCTCATATTTCTCCTTTAATTTTTGGATTAATCGGTCCTAATTCCTGCCATTACCCAAGAATGCCTTTTTTGATGTTGTGGTTTTCATTTCCAACTCAAAGACAATGTCAGGAGAAGTGTTCTGTTTGGCTCTTCGCTGCTGTTCCGCAGTTTTAGTTGAGGAAGCACTGCCATATCCGTCAAAACACTATATACTACCTGGCCCATAGTGAACAAGAACATGGGATACATACTGGTCACACACCTGGTTGTATGTGGGATCAGCAGGCCATGGCAAGCTTTGAAGAAGATGTCCTCCATCAAGGACGAAACGTGCATTATCTGGAAGTTCTAGATGGACATTCACTTTCGACTTGAGAACACTAGCAAGGACACTCTTAGTGTTCTTCCTCATGATACCTTTATCGAATAGGGAGGGTGGCTGTTTGGCAAACTCGTGAAGCAGATATTCCTTCATCTCAGAACTCTCCCGGATCACACATGTGACCCTCATGAACAATACTGTTCTATGAGGACTGAAAATGAACATGGCATGGGTCCACTGTAATAAGTTGCCAGTTATGCCGATTTTGGTATTTTAAACCATTTATCGCAAATTGTTTATAGCGGCCATCTTCAATTCTGAAAATGCCACCAGGTTGAATTTGCAGAACTTTGCACAGTGGACATGCTTATGGTTTTCTGGAGCTCCCCTGAAAAAATCTGCTTTCTACTATTTTTTTCTAGGTTTTCGTTAAAGTTTTACTAATGCTCCTGTACTATATATAGAAATCTTCGAAAACTGTTTCAGGAAGATACGCTTCCAGACGTACGATCGCACGGGAGGCTGACAAGGGAGGGAGGGGGTGTTTGGGATTAAACCCACGTGTGGTAGTCGATAGAAAGTGTCGTACCTCAGGCATCAACACACTGCTGTACACATGAATGTTTCTTATATACTTTGCTGGTATTCGTCAGTTGCATTTATATATATGTATACATCAAGAAAGTTCTCTCTGTGTAGAAAAAGTTGTATATTTCTGGCCCTTCATACTATAATAATAGGAATAGTGGGCGCGCAGTGAATCATTTGACAAATGCTTATTCGACGATTAAAATGTCCTATTTTCATTAAAAACATGCGAGAAAATTATCTACATATATTAATGTAACGAAACAGCAACAGAAAAGGTCTTATAGTAAAGCCCGCAATAGTACTTTTTTCCAATGAAAAAATAGAAATACTAGCATTGTGTAGCAACCCCCGCTTTCAATGTCTATTCACCTATTGATGTTGTGCTTACAACACTCTTCCTTATCAGCCCTACGAAGGGGTGGGCTACAGCCACCTGCAAATTTGCTGACCACAGCTGAACGTCCACGAAGGGAAGGAGGGAGAGTGAGAAAGTGAGAGAGAGAGAGAGAGGGGGAGAGAGAGAAAAAAAAAGTGAGGGAAAGTGATAGAAGGTGATAGAAAGTGAGGAGGCGAGGAAGAAGCCTAATGCTGATCCAACACTCCTTGATCACTTCTCGCCGTCACTTCACGCCGTCACCTTACACCTCACTTCATATATGTCAGCACTGAAATAACCGTTGACATGCACCCACCACACGCCTGGCCTCCCGTGAATACAAGGGAGAGAGGATCAGATTCTATATATCCTCGGGTGTGGCCACACGTCTTATTGCGTCGCGGTGATATCTTACGAGACTAGTGTCTTAGTGCGGTGAGCGAGTTAGGTGGTATTCCCTCCAGATACCACGCGCTCAAGTACGTGCGAACACACGCCGCGCCCTTCATTACCAGACGCCCGACGCCCGCCACGCCGCTTGTCCCCTGGGGTAGGTGCTACTCATCTCTACGAAGTCCCGACGTCCTGCCAGGCACCTGCCCTGGTGGCTTTGCCCCTGTGTTACTCCTGGGCTCCTGAGATGAAGGGGCCACGGCAGGGCAAATAGCGGGGCGCTCGGCGTTGCCCCTGTGGCTCTTCACTTTGCCCCAGGGACGACGGAGCTTCGACGGGACGACTAAGGAATACCCCACATAACCCCAGGGGCGTGAAGTGCAACTCTACGAGACCAAGATGTCCCTGCAACACTGCCCGCCCCGGTGGTGATTCCCCTGGGGCCGCATGGCTTCCCGGAACCGCCGTGGGGCAACCAAGGGGCGCCTTACTTTGCCCCAGGGGGTAGGGAAGTGGCACCTCTACGAGACCATGACGTCCCTCCACACTACCTACCCCTGTGGCCTTCAGGGCCCTTGGGGAGCCACTGGGCGCTGGGGCCAGGCACTAGGGGCGGGCGTGGGCCGGAGGTGAAACTCTACGCTACTACGACGCCCTACTAGATACCTCCTTCAGGGGGCTTCCCCTGGGTTCCCCCCCGGAACCCCGGGGCATTACGAGGCACCTGCAACAGGATCTTAGGACCTCTTGAGCACCACATACAGGTCTTCCTGAAGGCGACGCAGCAGATGGTGATGTATCTATATGATTGACAGTACATGACAGGGGCGGGCGATAATGGCTTGACCCCGGGGCAACTATGCAAGCTAGGGGCCTCGGGGGGGAACAGGGAGGGTCGCCCCCCGGGTAAAGCCCGGGGCGTTATAAGCCTGGGGAGGTAAGCTCCCCGTATCTCCGAAGCTACGGGAACTGCCCCGTTGTACCTTCCGGTGCAAGGAGATAAGCCCAACCCAGCACCTTCAGGTAGAGGTGCCGGGGTTATTTGTCATGCCACGACCAGCGACCGATTGGAAGAACCATAGCGGGTTGGGGGGACGCTAAAACAGGAGCTACGTATATCAATACGTTGAGCCTCCGCGCACGCAATCTCCTTCCTTCCCCCCTTCGGCAGTAGCGGAGCGGCGGCGCCGGAGCTTAACACTGAGAAAAAAATTCTTAAAATATTGAAAAATTTCCCAAATTTTTTTGTTTGAAACACTAGTGCCATGTTCGTAATTAATATAAATAAAAAAGTCCACCATACTTTTCTTCGTTTTTTATCCAGCTATCCATTGATACCTCATACGTAAAGATCGGATAAAAAATGACGAAGGAGAAAAAAATTGTATAAGAATTGTATTGTAAAATTGTATTGTATTAGAATAACTTACATTTTTCATAAACGAGCCGTAAACATTTTTTTTTAGTTTGACTAAGTGTTACGTCAGTAAACCTTATAAGGCTTTGGAAATAGGTTCCATTTAATTTATGAGGTTATTATGAATGTTTGCAGTAACTCAGACACACCTGGTCCCCTCCTGCAGGGCGAGTCATTTAGTCACTCAAGGTAAGGGTCTCATTGTCGCCAGGTAGGAGAACTTTTCAGAACATACCAGATTGGTATTCTGATTACTCAGATACACTTCTTTTTTCGTGTTTATGTGCTTTTGGGTGTGTTAACGGGTTCCTGACTCAATAAAGATGTTATGAGGCTGGGAACCTCTCACCCAAAGTACTGCGACAGTACCCTTCCTTTATCAGCGGCAACAAGGCCACTGAGCTCTGATGCTCTCCCGGTAACTGCTTTACATTCTCGCACGCATTGCCAGACGTATAAGTATGCATTCAAATGCATCAGGAAACTCAAAAATATCATTATAATTGATATTTTGTCGTCAAAACTTATGTAAGCTAACGAGGCGTGACGCTCGCGTGGTGAGGGATGGGTGGGACCGGGAGATTAAAATCCCTTTAACCCGGGAACTGCGGGAGCAAAGATTATTTAGTGCCACTGTGGTATAACGAGGCGTCCACCAGGATAATGCGTCTACATTCCAATCTGCGCATGCGCCAGAGGACTGTGCTCTCGTGTCGAGCTAGACCATAGCAGCGCGCTAGATGTACGATAATTCCTTTTCATTTCATCCATCCTGCCGCGTGGAGAGGTAAGAGCTTCCCAGGTCGTGCCTCACCCTATGGTCGGAGTCGCATAGCCTCGAGCACCTTATCTCACCCCCCCCCCCCCCCCCCCCCGCCTTTCCTTACTTATTTATCACAAAGTATACTGCTTTATAAACTATTAACCAGGACGTGTGCGGTACTGTGGTTGCTGGAGGAGACAGGAGAGAAGAGATTGCCGTATAAAGGCCCTGTCACGCGCAGATGGAAGATAGACATACTTGGACACCTCGTCCTGCCACATGGTATAACGAGGCATCCAAGTATAATGATGTGTCTATCTTCATCTGCGCATGCGCCAGAGGACTGTTTCTTTTTCATTTCATCCATCCTGCCGCGGGAGAGGTAAGAGGATCCCAGGTCGTGCTCACCCCAGCACCTTACCTCCTACCCCCCCGCCCCGCCCGCCTGTCCTTACTTATTTACCACAAAATACTACTTTATAAGCTATTAACCAGGACGTGTGCGGTACTGTGGTTGCTGAAGGTAGCTACTGGAGGAGACAGGAGAGAAGAGATTGCCGTATAAAGGCCCTGTCACGCGATGCCTTTTTTCTCCCAGGGCGGTGATCAGGCGAGGGGTGGGTACACGGAGTGACATATGAGGCGCGCGTGTTTTGTCAAAACCCCGGGGATATTCGGGGGAAAAGTTTACTTTCCAGAGTAATTTCCCACTTACCAAAAACGTTTATCAACATAAAAGATATACTGTTATCTTCGGAAATGTTTGTTCGGATCACCTGAAGATCCGTCACCCCAGAGTGTCCACCTGAAGATCAGTCACCCCAGGATATCCCACCTGAAGAACCGTCACCCCAGGATATCCCACCTGAAGATCCGTCACCCCAGCTCACAGTAAATGTAATACATAAAATTAGGATAACAAATATACTCCTTTGTGTAATGCATCATTTTGTGAAAGTTTAAAGAAAAAATTAAGAGTAATATACAGTGTTCCAAAGTACAAAATACATTATACTTTACTCAGTATTCTAAAATACAGTACATTTATTTCGTGAATTTATACTTCAGGGAGTCTTTTGTTTGGCATTTCCACAGAAAACCATCCTTCGATATGGAGTATTTTGTCCAATTCATCCAGTTATCACAAGTATCACACTTAACTTCACGCTTTAAAAGTCTGTTTTGTTGAGGCCACCAAATAACTATAGTGGAATCATCACACAACAGTGGTAGGACGCTATAGTTTGGAAGGTATTGCGTGCCAGGGTCCACTGACTCCTATGACTTAATTTTTTTAGCCCACTTACTTTTATATAGTCCTCTTACCTGACTGGAGCTAGGGTCCTGACTCCTCCCTTTTACCCATTTGACCTGACCTCACTTGGAAGGTGAAGTCAGGTCAGGTCTTGACCCCACCTGAAGAACTGTCACCCCAGGTGTTGCCACCTGAAGAACCGTCACCCCAGGATATCCCACCTGAAGATCCAGTCTGGGTGACGGATCTTCAGGTGATCCGGGCTTTGTTTCTATCCTTTACTGGTTGTCACCTATCCTCCCTCCTCATTCTGCTCCTCCTCCTCCTCCTCATTCTTCTTTCTCCTCCTCTTCATTCTTCTCCTCTCTCTTCTTTTCCTCATTCTTCCTTCTTACCATAATTATCTCTCATTACTCGATTTGTCTGAGAAAAAGAGACTTCTACTGAGAGAGAGAGAGAGAGAGAGAGAGAGAGAGAGAGAGAGAGAGAGAGAGAGAGAGAGAGAGAGAGAGAAGAGAGAGGAGAGAGAGAGAGAGAGAGATTTTATTAGCTTAAATTACCTATGGGTTGTTTTGTTAGTCAGAGAAATCTCTGGATAGATATGTGTCCTTATGGTAGATGTCCTGGGTGAATATTGATAGCATATTGATGTTAAATTATGGGTAGAAATTCTTTACATACAAGCCCACCGACGAACGCCTGGGGGCCATCAGGAACTTTCCCATGCCAGACAAGCCTTCCATCTCCGACATAAGATCGTGGTACGGGTTTGTAAATCAACTCTCCCCATTCCTCGCCACGGCCCCCATTATGAACGCATTCAGGGAGCTCCTGAGAAAGCCAGTCGGGAAACAGGTGTATTGGGACGATCACCTCCGCGTCAAGGTTCACCAAGCCCAGGACACTATAATGCCAACTTGCCAAGGACGGCTTGGCATATTACAACAAGATCCGCCCCACAGCCGCCATCACCGATTGGAGCAAAGAAGGCATCGGGTTTGTCGTCCTTCAGCAGTACTGTGACTGTTCCTCCGCCGCCACACCCTTCTGTTGTAAGGGAGGGTGGAGTCTCGCTCTGTGCGGCAGCCGCCACCTCACCACCGCCGAGGCAGGCTACGCTGCAGTGGAGGGGAAAGCCCTGGCTGTGGTATGGTGCCTTCAGAAAGCAAGACTGTTCCTTTTAAGGTGCACCAAACTCACCATCGTCACCGACGCACCGCCCCTTACCGGCTCTCGGTGACAGGTCCCTGACTGACGGGTAACCCCAAAGGCATTTCCGCTAAAAGGGAGTGGTTTGNGGCGATCTGGTTATCATCAGGGGAGTAGACCAAGAGAGCCGCAGCCTCACAACATTTATCACGCCGTGGGGAAGGTTCAGATACTGCCGGACCCCCAGGGGCCACTGCTCTGCCGGGATGTTACACGAAACGCTTGACGACGCCATCCAAGGCGTCCCCAGGAGATACAAGTGTGTTGACGACACACTCCTGCACGACAACAGCGTTGAAGAGGTTTTCTGGCACGTCTACGATTTCCTGGCTATAGGCAGCAAAGGGCATCACCCTTAAGCCCGAAAAATTCCAGTTTGCCAGGAGGGAGGTTGACTTTGTGGGCTTTCGTCTTGGCTGGGATGCTTACAAGCCCACCGACGAACGCCTGGGGGCCATCAGGAACTTTCCCATGCCAGACAAGCCTTCCATCTCCGACATAAGATCGTGGTACGGGTTTGTAAATCAACTCTCCCCATTCCTCGCCACGGCCCCCATTATGAACGCATTCAGGGAGCTCCTGAGAAAGCCAGTCGGGAAACAGGTGTATTGGGACGATCACCTCCGCGTCAAGGTTCACCAAGCCCAGGACACTATAATGCCAACTTGCCAAGGACGGCTTGGCATATTACAACAAGATCCGCCCCACAGCCGCCATCACCGATTGGAGCAAAGAAGGCATCGGGTTTGTCGTCCTTCAGCAGTACTATGACTGTTCCTCCGCCGCCACACCCTTCTGTTGTAAGGGAGGGTGGAGTCTCGCTCTGTGCGGCAGCCGCCACCTCACCACCGCCGAGGCAGGCTACGCTGCAGTGGAGGGGAAAGCCCTGGCTGTGGTATGGTGCCTTCAGAAAGCAAGACTGTTCCTTTTAAGGTGCACCAAACTCACCATCGTCACCGACCACCGCCCCCTTACCAGGCTCCTCGGTGACAGGTCCCTGACTGACGTGGTAAACCCAAGGCATTTCCGACTTAAAGAGAGGATGCTGCAGTTTCGCTTCCAGGTGAAGTACCTGACTGGGAGGAGAAACAGTGCAGCGGACTTCCTATCACGTTATAAGAACATAAGAAGAACATAAGAAAATAAGGAAGCTACAAGAGGCCGCGAGGCCTACACGTGGTAGTTCCTGTCACCCAACACTACCTACATCCACCTTTCATCCCCATCCATGAACCTATCCAGCTCCTCTTTAAAGCTCCCTAATGACTCCGCACTAACTACCTGTCTACTGAGACCATTCCATTCATTCACCACCCTATTTGTGAACCAGTTTTTCCCTATTTCCTTTCTAAATCTACGCTTTTCCAGCTTGAATCCGTTACTTCTTGTTCTACCCTGGTTAAAAGCCGTAAGAACTTTTCCTACCTCTCCTTTATTAAATCCCTTTATCCACTTAAAAACTTCTATCAGATCGCCCCTTACTCTGCATCTCTCAAGTGAATGTAATTTTAATAACTTCAATCTCCTCTCATAACTAAAGTTACGCATCCCTTGTATCATTTTGGTCATCCTTCTCTGCACTGTTTCTAACAAGGCTATATCCATCCTGTAATATGGAGACCAAAACTGAACCGCATAGTCTAGATGAGGCCTGACTAGAGCCAGATAAAGCTTTAGAATAACTTCCGCACTTCTACTTTTAACACTTCTGGTAATGAATCCTAATACTCTATTAGCTCTATTTCTGGCCTCAATACATTGTTTCCTAGGTCGGAGGTCTGGGCTCACCCTCACTCCAAGATCTTTTTCACCTTCTGATCTTTTCAGCGATACATTGCTTATGGTGTATCTATTACCAGGGTTTTTTCTACCAACATTCATAACGCTGCACTTATCAATATTAAATTCCATCTGCCATCTGACTGCCCACTCGTTAAGTTTATCTAAGTCTCCCTGCAATATGTTTACATCAGCCTGTGATCCAATAATCCTACCTAACTTAGTATCATCAGCAAACTTGCTGATATCACTGTTAATCCCACTATCCAAGTCGTTGATGTAAATCAAAAATAGTAATGGACCCAAAACAGACCCTTGTGGAACTCCACTTGTCACCAGTCTCCATTCAGATTTAGAACCATTAATTGTAACCCTTTGTTGCCTATTACTTAGCCAAGCTCTGATCCAATAAAGAACCTTCCCATCTATTCCATGAGCCCTAACCTTATTTAAGAGTCGCTCGTGTGGTACTTTGTCAAATGCCTTACTAAAGTCCAGATATATTGTATCATAATCCTTATCATTATCTGCCGTCTCATAAACTTTCCTATAAAAACTCAATAAATTGGTGAGACATGACCTACCCTTGGTGAATCCATGTTGTGAATCATTGATCAAACTATGTTTATCTAAGTGCTCTCTAATGTTTTTTGCAATAATAGATTCCAATAATTTACCCACCACTGATGTTAGACTTACGGGTCTATAATTTGACTTTAGTCCTCTGTCTCCCTTCTTAAATATGGGAACAACATTTCCTTTCCTCCACAATAATGGCACATCGCCTATCTCAACCGATTTCCTAAAAATGTGCACTAATGACTCACTAACAACCTCCTTGCATTCCTTTAATACCCTGGGATACACTTCATCTGGTCCTGGCGATTTAAACATTTTCATTTTATCTATACCCTCTTCCACCATTTCCCCAGTAATCACAATATCTTTGAGTTTATCCTCATCGCTTCCTTTGAACATTTATTCACTATCAAGTATCGTCTGTGTATCCTCCTCCGTAAAAACACTTAAGAAATAATCATTTAGACTCTTACACATATCCTCATCCGTATTTAAGACCTCCCCCTGTCCTGACCTTAACGGCCCAACTAATTCCCTTGTCTTTGTTTTATATACCTGATAGAACCCCTTTGGGTCCCTTTTCGCCTGTCCTGCTACTTTAATCTCATAATTGTTCTTAGTAACTCGAGTTAATTTCTTCACTGTCCTTGCCATCACGTTATACTGTTCTTTGTTTACCAATCCTGCCTTGAACCTGAGATAAATGTTTCTTTTTACTCCAATGTTGTGTTTTAAATTGGTGGTCATCCATTTTGGATCACTCTTTCTGGACCTTATTTCCCTATAAGGAATATTTATTTTCTGTCCGTCAATTATATTCCTTACAAATGAGGTATAATCCTCCTCAGCCCCATCCTCACTTCCATTTCTAACCTCTCTAATTACCTCCTCAGCCCTGATCTCACTTCCCTGTCTAACCGCTCTAATTACCTCCTCAGCCATGACCTCACTTCCGTATCTAACCGCGCCAATTACCTCCAGGTGCCTTCCTAATCCTTCATAATTGGCCTTTCCAGCTGTCATCGCCCTGCCCTTATTCTGGGAAAATTTCTTCCCCTCCATCCCACACCTCTTATTAATAACCTCCAGGTGTCTTCTTAATCCTGCATAATTGGCCTTTCTGAAATTAGGTATTCGATGCTTATTGCCACTAGATTTTCCAACTTCCCATTTTAAGCTAAATCTGATCTCATAATGGTCGCTATTACCTAAATTCCCACCGACCTCCACATTTGTAACTAAATCGTTTCTATTTGTCAGCTCATCCTATCCGTCACTCAAGGCTCCACCTGGCTCAACAGACACTGACCTGGACGAGGGCCTCACCGAGGCAGTAGCAGCCGCAATGGTTGCCGCGATTGGGCACGAGGGGCACATTATAGATGAAGCAAGGGTCAGGAGATCAGCCGCCGACGACCCTGTCTACCAACTGTTGCTGGCCAAAGTCCTGGCTGACGACTGGCACCAACAAAAGTCCCAGGAAGTAGCTTGCCTTCATCCCTACTATGGCGTGAGACAGGTTGGCAGTCGCCCAGGTCTTGGTGACGTACATGTTTGATAAGGGTTGTGTACGTCTCGTCATCCCCGAAGCCCTCCGCCAGCAAGTATCAGCGAACCTTCACGCCGGTCACCAGGGGCTCGACTCCATTCTGCGGAGAGCCAGGCAGTTTGTGTACTGGCCGGGGGTCGAAGGGGATCTGCAGCACCACAGATCATTGTGCGTAGCATGCGAGACTCATGTCCCAACGCAACCTGCAGAGGCGCTCATCATGACACCATCCCCGGATTATCCCTTCCAGATGACGGTGGCAGACATGTTCCAGCACGAGGGGCACATGTACATGGCCTATGCTGATAGGCTCACGGGCTGGCTAGAGCTGGCTCACTTTCCGCACGGCACCTCGTCCCTAAGGATCAAGACCCAGCTGAAACTCTACTTCACGCGGTGGGGCGCCCCAGAGCAAATATCCACAGAAGGGGAAACAAATCTAGCGAGCGAAGAAATGACAGCATTCCTCGAGAAATGGGGAGTCTCAGTACATCTGTCATCAGCACAGTATCCCCAATCTAATATTAGGCAGGGCGGAAGCAGCGGTCAAAGCAGCCAAGAAAATCATCATGAGTAACACAGACGATGGAGGCAGCCTTGACACCGACAAGACATCCCTGGCCATGCTTCAGTACCTTAACACGCACCTGCGAGTGGTGAACAGATCGCCAGCTCAACTTGCCGCAGGCAGACACCACCGAGACGAGGTCCCCACGGCCCACTGGCACCTCAAGGTGGACAATCAGTGGGGCCAAATATTACGCAGACGGGAGGTGCAAATAGACCGAAATAACGACGCGCTTGCAGGAGGCAACACACCCCGAGGACTACAACCCCTGTCGCTCGGCACTTATAGGCGAATTTTGGTGAGGAAGCCGCAAGAAGCCGGCTTCTGGCAGCTTGCGTTTTCTGTTAACTCGAGGCACTTATAAGAAGCCGGCTTGCCCAGCTGGCGCAAGCCGTAAGAAGCCGGAGGAAGCGAGGTCCTGGGCTCGCTTCTCACGGCTTCATACGTGACGTCAGAGATAAACAACAAATGGCGGTGTTGCGCGAAATCTTATCAGTGCGAAATCCTGTGGACCGCTCCATTCATCTATCTAATTTCACTAATTTTACCGCTTAATTGCTGCCCCGATACACGTTACAGGCAACATCGAGTCACTAGCTTCCCATGAGAACACTTACAAGTAATAATAGTTGATAAAATAATACATGATAAAAACCATACTCCTGTTCCCACAACCTGACTGTTTTTGACGTGGATATATTAAGCTTTTGAGTAACTATTATTACTTGTAAGTTTTCTCATGGGAAGCTAGTGACTCGATGTTGCCTGTAACATGTATCAGGGCAGCAGTTAACCTGTAAAACCAGTGAAATAAGAGCGATGAATGGAGGGATTTACAGGATTTCGCGCCTTGACAATATTTCGCACAACAGCGGGCCAGGCGGGGCTACATTCAGCAGCATGGACTTACCTTAAGACCACGAACAAGAATATACAAGGTTAATGACATGACAGGACAACTTTAAAACTGGTGAAAGAATGATCAATGATCACGTCTTATCAGCCTGACGATAGGGCCTAGCTGTGACGTAGTAGTTTTTGCAGAATTTCGCTGATGATATGGCACAAATTAGCATAAGTTGTACATTTAGTAGCATGGGCTTAACTTTCGGACCACACTAATAGAGCTAAAATGGCATGACATGACGAGAGGAGAACGTCAAGTCTGGTGAAATAACTTCAGCGAGTCTTTTAACCATAACACCAGACGTTGTTTTTCTAATTTTACTAATTGTGCTATCAAAAGCAGACCGGAAACGGTTTCGCTGATGCATTATGCTCCAATTTGGGTTCTTAGAGATCTCTCACACTTGTTGAGAACGTGAAAATGTTGTAACTAGCCGACGGGGACGAGAAATCTGGTATACGAGAGTAGTACCATAAACCTTTAAGCTTCCCCATCATCCACTTAGAATGGCCACCACAAAACATTGCAAGATATCTAAGTATGCATGACATTACTGTAGTTGGACATGAAAGAAATCAATTGGTAGGTAGAGCAGCTGATAGGTATATATTGTGGACATTACTAGCATTGCGTTTAATTCAGTATGTTTATGAGAGAAGATGTGGTTGAATATGAGTTGAAGATGACAATTCGTCATTGTGTGCACATTCACCATTTTTTGGCATTAAATCAATCAATCAATCGTCATTGTGTAGTTGTTTTGTTTACAGCTATCAGCTGTGATCGCCGAGCGGGCGAGCCCCGACAAGAAGCTGGCAAAAGCCACTTGCGGCTTCCTCACCAAAATTCGCCTATAACGCCGCGAGGCTTATGGCCTTCCACATGTATTATTTATTATGTGCTTCCACAGGAAATGTTTTCTTTACCTCAGACAGTTGTGTGGATTACCCTAGATTACCCTAAATTATAACTTTCTTCAGTTTTTCAATATATATATATATATATATATATATATATAAATATATATATATATATATAAATATATATATAATATATATATAGTATATATATATATATATAGTATATATATATATAATAATAATATGTATATAATATATATATATATGTATATATATATATATATATATATATATATATATATATATATATATAATATATATATATATATATATTATATATATATATATATATATATATATATATATATATATATATATATTAATTTATTTTATTATATTATCTAGTAGTAGTAGTATTTCTGTGTTCTTATTTCTGTATAATTTTTGCTGACAAAACTAATAAATTACATAAGAATATTATTATGTAAATCAAAATACCATGATGTAAATATAGGCATTTCTATAAAGATAACAAAAAAACAAGACTGAACATATTGGTAGCAAAATAGAATCAAATNTACATGAAATCTAACTACTAAAGAATGTTAGCATACTTATAACTAAAAGAGATAGAATAATTAATCAAAAGCATATAACGAAATACATGAATTTACATATTTTATATTCTGTGACGGACGTTTTCACATCATAGGCCTATGTCTATAAGCGCGTTTTCGCGACGCTTGTCAGGCCGGTGTAGGCTGGCCCTTAGTATAGATATACCCACTTGGTATATTTATATCTATAATCGGTATAAATATACTACCGTAGATAACAGTGAAGTCGCCACCTGCAGTGAAGTCGCCAGGCGCCAAATATTACGAATTATAGCATCACTACTGATTTTTATGTGCCACTGAAGATGATACACAGTAGTTTATATCATGATTGTATAATCTACCCTGTTTCAGTGTTGTTTTATGCTTTGTATCTGCAAATATAACTTGCGCATTTTGTTTCTCACGTTTTTCTTCGCGCGATGACAGACAGTAAACAATAGCTTTTCGGGCGACAGGACGCAGACTTGCCAGATCTTTCAAACTTGAATAAATTTATTTTCACGTTGGCAGAGGAATTTTTATATATCCAAGCATCTTCTGCAGCTAATATATAGAGACTTGTTTTACTTTACCTCTAATTTCCCTGAATTCCCCAGAGTGGCAACTCAAACTGTTGGGTTAAAATACTAGCTGGCGACTTTACTGTAGTAGGTATAGTGAAGTCGCCACTCGGTTTCATTTTGTCATTTGTTCACTTATAGCCCTAATAAAAACACAGATGAAGACACAAAATGACACAGACTTTCCAGATAGCCCCTTCTAACTTTCCTGAAATCATGGATGTAGAAATGTAAGTATTAACGCCACCACACGTCTGTAAATAACAAAGAAACGTAGAACTGGCGACTTCACTGTTATCTACGGTAAGGGCTGGCCCAGGCTGCACTGATGCACGCGAAAACACATCCAGACTGGCCCTGTCCCATTCGTAGTTCCTATCGGCTGGGGGATCGAGTGGGCGGTCCTACCATCCTGCAAGCTTTACCCCCCCCCCACAAGACACCAAAGGATCAAATGATTATTAATTTGACCTCCAGTAATAACCTCCTAGTTGGGCTGCATATGAAAGGTGGACCGTGGTCATCATTCTGTCTGTGATGAGAGTCAGCTACACAATTTTTGCCTGATTTTGCTATATCGTACTGTTCGGCCTAATTTTTCATAGTCATCCCTGTTACTTGACTTCCCAATGAGAAGTCAAATAAAAAATCAATATCAAATCAAATAAAATTGGTGTTCATAAAGCCCATTGGCTTAATTTTCCTTCTTTCCCCTCTCGTTTTCAAAAAATGATAAGGATATGATTTAGATTAGTGATTAAAAAAAAAAAAAAATTGATTTAAATCAGTGATTTAACTTGATTTAAATCAGTGATTTAACTTGATTTAAATCAAATAACCCTGGTTACATGGTATACGCATTTCTATTTATTTTGTGCATGTTGATGCCTTGTTGTCAAGTCCATTGCTTCCTTTCCATGCACTAAGCTATTTTTTAGTTATGTAGTCTGGTACTAGGTGATAACAGCGAAAAATCCAGAACTGGTCAAATGGGGAATCAAGCAACCGTTATAGTATGATTAATCTGGTTCAGTCTAGAGGACAAAATTAGCTCCAAGAATGCACTTAACCAGTAACTCCTAGTTGTGCACCAAGAAATATAAAGTATTCAACTAAAAAATTTGCAGCAGAAAAAATCCTGAATGAAGACTACGTATAGGCTCATATGGTACCAATTATCAGCTTCCGATCTAAATGAGTAAGACTTTTTTGAGTGAACAAAATACAATTATATTTCCTTCATTTCCAATACAGGTTGAAGTTCCCAACCTCGGCATCCCAAGACTTGGCAACACCCAAAACTCGGCTATGGTTCCGGATTTTCCAAAACACGGCAGAACACCCAAAACCCGGCGCGTAGTTGCCGGGTTGGCCGCTAGGTGCCACCACACTAGGCCGCTTGGTTTCTCCCGCGATTTTTTTGTTGTTATTGTTCAGTGGTGTTGTGACTGTAGAGTTGTGTACACTGTTATTTTGTGTACTTCTACAGGTCTGTTATTGGTATTATGGCTCCCAAACGTCCAGGAACACTACTGGTGGAAGTGAAAAGAAAAGGAAGAACAATGTGTTAACTATTCTGAGAAAATTAACCTTTTGAAGAAAGCTTTGCTTTTTTTCCCCTTAATATATCTACGTTCTAAAAGCTGGAAAATTCCATTACTCGGCTCGGCACTGGTCCCGAGGTTGCCGAGTTTGGGAACTTCAACCTGTACCTATATGTATGTTTTTTTAATCTTAGAGATGAAAATTTGTGCATATATGAAGTTTACATGGACCTCATAGCAAACCAACTGTTTAAATATGTCAATCCTGATAAGCATTGTGATCTATGGTGTGCATGTGCCTGTTACATTGTTTGTTTGTTTGTTTTAATTTGTAAAGGATTCACATATCCATAGAAACGAAGGGTTAGGTTTAGGCAGGGGTGGATCTTGGGCAAAGTTTTAGGGGGGACCAAGTTACCATAAAAGTTTTTGGGTCCAAGTTACTGGTATTATTATTTTTTGTTTTTGTTTTGTGGGGGAGGCCATGCTACCAGATAGCCTAGTCTGCTCTAATGTAGTATACTATAATAAATAATATTGTATAGTTCAAACTACAAGATCAGCGAACACGAAAAGGTGGTTTTCAGAATACTGGAGTCATTTGTAAAATAAAATCATAATTATTCCAAAATTAGACAAGCTACAAGAATGGATGAATACAGGGAGGTCCCGAAGATATGAGCTGTTAGGTTCCACCTGGCATACTCGTAAAGCGAAATCTCGTATAACGAAACTCATAACTAATAGTAAAATATAGGTTTGGTTCCAGGACCCCGTCAATTTAAAAAAAGATACAAAAAAAGAAATGTTTTTCAAGCTAAAATAGACTATAGCAAACACAACAAACACACAGCGTCTATATTACCCACACTGTACTACCTATTCTGTAGAAAAAGCATTCTGAAAGAGAAAATAGCACACAAAATAACATAACTGCACATTAATTAAACATAAAACATTCATAACAAGCAAAAAAGACGTTGTAATGTAGGGGACGCCGCGTGATACAAGAGAAGGTAGTGTAGGGGTCCCAAGGTTGGGGCCCCACACCTGCTAATTACCCCTAAAGGTTAGGCTGTGCCATATGCTTAATTACCCTTCAGGTCACGCCTTGCTAGGGGTGACCTGACTGCGGTCCCAAGGTTGGGGCCCCACATCTGCTAATTACCCCTAAATGTCAGGCCGCGCCATATGCTTAATTACCCTTCAGGTCACGGCTTGCTAGGGGTGACCTCACTGGGGTCAACCAAATCCCCCTTTGTCCAGTCCGGAAGTAGTAGGCATGCATTTTGAACTTGATAATTTTACTCACCCCAGTTTGAATGTCGTATCATTGGATTTCGATCTCTTTATATTGAAAATAGACCCTAATTTACAATCTCGTATCATCGGATTCTCGTATACCGAATGCTCGTATAACGAGACCTCCCTGTATACCGTATTTGCCGGCGCATAAGACGCACTTTTTTCCCTTAAAAAGGAATGCAAAGTTCACCCTGCGTCTAATGCGGCCATATTAGCCATGAGAGGTCGGGCAGAGAATGCAGAACAGCCGGTGGTAATTACCAAAGGGGTCTGGAGTTATCTATTTTGAGCAGTAGTTCACTGAGCACAAATTTTGTAGCTGTTTTATCAACAGTAATGCATAATACTAAAAAAAGGGGTTGGAGTTTAAGAAAAAATAAGAACCGGGGCAACAAGATAGCGATTGTTGCTGCCAAAAATGGCCGGTCAGATGTAAACATCATCCACCCCCCGCTGCTGCTCTCCATTGTAAAACGTTTGAAAAAAACGTCTCGGCGACGCCCCCCGCGCACCCACCATGGGTCTTTACCGCTTCAGACTCCTCCCCGAAACCCATGGAAAAGACAAACATCCCACATATTAGATGTCGCCTTAACCCACATTCGACTCGGGCCACACAAGTTGACACAACAGTTGAAATGAGATGATAGAAGGGAGGCAAAAATAGTGTTGGAATTTCGCTGGAAGAGTATTGTGTGATAAATGAATAGTGAAACAAAGAGCATGTTAGAGTTTTATTTGAAGGAGTGTGAGCGGTGAGAGGGGGTGTAGTATCTTGGGGAGTCGGGCTATACACACAAGGATGAAGAAAGGGCGTCGTGGCTTTGTAGTTTATTTGACAGCGAGTCATTTTTACAACGTGGGGACAAGGGGTGCGCGGTGTGTGTGTCTCTGTGTGTCCTTTGGCTGCTTGAATTACCTGGCTGGTGTTGCAGTTGTGTCAGTGAGGACAAGTCAGGTCAGCATCAGGTCACCCTCCGGCCTCTAATCCTGGTCCCAGATAGGGGTGGCCTAAGCTGATGCAGGTGTGTGTGTACGCGCCGCTACAGTGGTAAGCAAGGTGGGATAGGAGACACTGGAGACAGCATAGGCCTTTGTACCACCTCGACACCTCAATCCTCACCCCTGTACCTCTACGGATAAGGAAACTGTATGAAAGAGTGCTAGTAAAAAGGCTGCAATGGTACCTGTAGACGGGACAAAAGTCTTCCACACGGTACACTAAGACCAAGACCCCTCACGGCGCCACACCGTCCGCCTCAAGGCCGAATCAGACTATACCATCATGGTGAAATTGGTGACAGGGCACCGTCTCATCACATCCGTTAGAATTTCTTACATTCAAACAAATAGACGTGTTACACTAAACGGTGCGCCGCCGTCACGGCTCCAATACATCACTGTCCTGTCACGTAACGGTTTCTGGGGAAGAATATTTTAACGTAATGAGACTGTGCCGTGTTGATAATTTCGTTTTCTCAAGGCTTTGATGTACCAAAACAATGGGCGTTTAGAGTTCAGCTCTCTTCTCTTCATCCCACGGGAAATGCATTAATGCAAATTTCTTCAAGCATAGCCTCTGAGGCACCATGCCTGCTTAGAGGGTAAGCAGGGAACTGCCGAAAATGACGGGAACCGTGACGAATAGTGTGGGAATACAAAGCACGGCTGACGGAACGCTGCCGTGATTTCAGAGTGTGAACCAGCCTTCACCTGTACCTTCCTGAAGAAGACTAATCAACCCTCGCGACTGTGATAGATTCATAGGTGTAAACCAGTGCAAAAATCGTTGATTCCGAAAACGGTGCCCTTCAACAATTACAACAATAACAACAAAGGGAGAGATGGTTACCTTAGTGTTATCTAAATATCTTCGTGAATTTTTGTTATTGGACAACCACCGATTTTGAGGCCGAAAAATAAGTCACCTGAATAGTTTTGATGTGTTTTTGATTAATCTGGCTCTCATTTTTGTCGGAAATCAATGTTTGTTTACATGTGTGTATTGGGGGAGGCACCTGCCCCTCCAGGTCCGCCCCGCAAAACATTGCTTTTCGCTTTACACGCCATATATTGGTAATTTTCGTTATTTCTCTATATCAACTGTTACTAAACCAAACCCCACCTCTAACCTAACCTAATCTGATTTAACCTAACTTAACTTTCTGGCTGAAGTAACGGTAGATTTTCGGTACTAAGTGTAAGCCATTATTATTCAATTGCGCCATGGGAATGGGGCTCAAAATACTCATAATGAAGAAAGCTACACGATGGTGTCGGTAAGAGTCCTAGGACTTTTGAAAGCCTACTACCAAAATAATACCAATATCTATACTGCAAATTTCCACAAAGTCTAAAAAAACATAGCAGAAAAGCAAAAAAAGGCATATACCTACAACATTAAATCTAAGCTATATGTCATAGGTAGCAAAATATTAGAATATCAATTCGTGGGGGCATCCTGCAATATATTATGATTATGACCGATTTTGGTTACACTGTCATTCTTTTACATTTTAACTAGTATAATTTTTCTTTCACATTCATTGCAGTGTGAATATTGTATTTAGGTACATGCTCATAATCATTTGCTTTCCCCTTCAAATCCTTTTTTTTTTTTTAAACTTGATAATTTACGAGAATTTTTTTTTTTCCCTCAAAAAAAAAAATTATTTCTTCTCAAAACCTCTTTGTAAAATAGGGGTGCGTCTTATGCGCGGCAAATACGGTACCCTTTCATAGTGTGCAAAGAAATTTGGTTATATAGCATTAAGGGAATGACACAAAGGTCACTGGCTGATACAGCACAATGTTTCAATGACATGTTTTCTGAAGACAAACAGGACGAGTCAGAATGCAAAAATAGATGAGCTCACCTTTATTAGTGTCTACTTCCACTGGGAGTACTTAGGAACAGAAAGGGGTTAGCGAGGGCATGGAATCCCTACATCCTACCATTCCCTTTACAAACATGACTCTGATGGAAGTGGTCAACTAGGACCTTCCCAGGTCACCTCTACTTTCACTGCCACACCAGGTCTTGACATGAGGTTGTGGCCATGTGATAACCACATCACCACAATCCAGCTGTTTTATAGAAGCAATTTTAATATGGATACATTTTTCACCAATTATTTTTGGCGAAAGGCAAATCGCCTTTGACCAGAGTCAGAGTGCCTCACGCAAAGCGGATTTTTTTGTGTTGCCAATTTTGAATTTCAAACTTGATTGATGATTGATATTCTTTCCACAGTTGGACAGAGAAGACAAACACCCTCCAAAGGTACCTTCATCAGCAGTGGGAAAAGAAGGTGATCTCATGGAGTTTTTATAGGAAAGATCGTAATTCATGAAATCATCAGAAACCTACATATTTCATTTGTGCACTATGCCATATTGAAGTGGGGGGGGGGGGGTTTCACAAAAAAAATTAATCGCCATTCATGTACTTTCCAGTGTCCCAAGAAAAAACGTGAAACAGGTTCTGGCAGCAATGAGGAGGAGGCCCCCAGGAGCAAAAGGCCCCGCTTAGAACCCGGTCCCTCCACGGACTCAACCCTAACCACTACCTTCACCTCATTATAGTTTCTAATTTTTTTAGAATGATAGAATGGAGCCTCTGTTGTTGATGAAGAAGACGCCAACAGCCAAGCTTGTCATAATCATTCCTGAAGTGGAAGTATGATATTTTTAGTGAACTCAAAGTAACAGTGTAAGTATTTACAAGGTAATAATGGACTTATGTTATATAGTTTGGAGTAGACTTTTCAAGCGTGCCTCGACAAAGGGGAGTAAGTGAGGTAGATAATGATCATAGTTTTGACCAGTTTAGAACAGGAGTGTTATTTCCTATATCAAAAAACCAATTGCAAAAATTTTAGTAATATATATTTTTTAAGAGCATCTGTGTCTTCCCTATTTCTCAATTAGTATTGTATTTGTTTTAGCAACTGCAAATGCATCAGCTTTTATGAAAAGCTATAGATATTCATGCAGTGAGCATTGAAATTAATTACTTTTCAATGAGAAAACATACATACATGTTTAAAAAAACCTATATCTTTCTCCCCGCAAAATTCCTGACATGTGGAATAGATACATTTCAAACACGAGGCATTTGTAATACTTCAATAAGATTGAATGCAGTTATAGGAGACTTAGGAGGAAACACTTTTTTGACATTTAAAGAATATCACTAAGGAGCCAGTTGGTGGGGAGGACAAACAAGAGGAATGATTGGCAGCAAGGTAGCAGTGTTGATACCATTGGGGAGAGTGAATGCTTAAGTAATAAAGGAAACCACTTACTCATGTTTTTAAAATTGATGATTAGCACAAAGAAATCAAAGTAAATTATTATTTCAAATGGGTTAGACTTCACGTAGAAACAAAGCACAGTGATACCTACATTAATTCAGCACATCAGGTTGTATCTTTTGTCTGTATGAAAGAATTTTCTAAATTAGTCAAGTTTTGGAAAGAAACCCTGTAATGACTATTTGCTGAAAACTATGATATATATATATATATATAATATATATATATATATATAAAATATTATGTATATTTTATATATATATATATATATATATATTATATATTTTATATATTTTATATATATAATTTTTGAAAAAAACTTTTTTCTTCTTAAACCACTTTTTTCTTTCTTTTGGGATATTGGTGTTGACAGTACATGTATAGCATAACACATAATCACAAGAATCTTTTCTTGTGAAAGCATGAAGATACAACAAAGCTAATAAATTGCAAATTGTAAAGCTTTCATCATTTCACATTATTTTCTACTAAACATTTACATGATACTTTAAATGGATGATTTAATTATTTTGAAAGAAAATAATTTCCAGTAACACCTAGCAATATTTCCTTTACCTGGAGAGACATCCACTGTCCCCATAAGAAAACAGCTGTAAGGCTGGTGTAGTGCTAGAAATACCTAGACGACCGCTTGCCAAGCAAAAATTTCTGTTTGGGTCTAGGGGTACCAACACCACGGACTGGTGGTGCGATGTCTAAGCAGTGTGAGTTCGAGCCTCCCCAAAGGGGTCAAATATAAATGTTGGGAGATAAGATTTATTTACCCGAATTGGGTGAGTGTTACCCTGTCAGTGCGTCTGTGAAAGGAATCTTCTGAGGGGATCAAAAGGGGATAATTGTGGGCCCAGGGCAGTGTAATCGCTCTGTTGGTCTAACGTACAGAGCTTTTTTCCCCCTATGGAGCATTATATTAGTTCCCTGTCCCAGCCTTCCATGACCAGTGATAGGTCATATTCCATGAGGCTGCAGCTCCCTTTCAGCTTTCCCTTCAGAATAACATCACAACGATAGAAGAGAGAAGAGGAAGTTTTTCAAGTGGCCGTCGTGGAAAGTTTCACGGGCGGTACAATGGGAATCATATAAAGCAACTGGGTTGGTCAACCAAACGCTCACTAGCCTACTCGCAAGACCCCACCAAGTCGGAGGGGATAAAGTGTCAACCAAGGTAACCAATGGGAGTCCCCCTAAACAATCATCCAGGGCCCAGGCATAAAATTTTTTGTATGGACCAATGGCTGTCTTGTAAAACTCTCGCATAGGGATGTGTGGGGTAGCAGTCTAGTACAGTAAAAGTCAGGAAGAAGAGCTGGGGGGACAGGGCCGGATTTAGGGTGGGGCCCCAAGGGGCCTGGGCTTCTCACCAGAAGATTTGGGCCCCCACAAACGCGGGGGAACTTGACATTTGGACTCGGTTACCAAACCAAATAAAAAAGTCAAATATCTTTTCCCCCCACTGCCCCCGGACCCACACCCTCACACCATCTTCTGCTTTAAAAAAATTTTGCGTAAATGTACATGCTTTCCATTTGTATTTTCAAGGAACCCAAAAAGGCAAAATATCAATACACTCCAGCCCCAATTTTTCCTGTTTATTTCCTCACTTTGTTACATATTCCAAATGTTTTTACATGATTATTAATTACATTAATTTCTGCAGAGTGAAATGTTTTTTATTTAGCAACATACTAATTTGATGCTTGTGAAGGGAAACCCCCCCAAAAGGGGCCCCCGGCCCCCCACATCCTAAATCCGGCACCGATTAGGGGGGTAACAGTATGGTAGGGAATGGTTGGGAGAGGGTCTTACTTTCCACTGATTCCCCCACACTGGTAATCATTCAATGAAACTGCTTTGCTTATAGTGAATACAGCCCAAAGAGAAACCTTTATTGAAGCCATTATCAGTCATTACTCCTTCCCCATAATCCTAATAGACACTGCTGCCCAAGTTTTATGTATCATGGTAATTTTTGTGCTATGATAGTGCGATAATGCAGTCTAGTGAGTCAGACAGTGGGGGAAAGATTTAAGATTACGAGTAAGAGGGTAAGGCAATAGTCTGAGTGGAAGCTAGTCGTGGCAAAGAAGAAAAGTAACCGTGATTTGGAGATAAGATAGCTTTTTAGAAATCCTTGTTGAGTTCAGCAGCATAAATTTTTGCATGTTATATTCATTGTGTTTTGAGTTTGCATTGTGTCTATTGAATAAGAAAATAATGTCATTAAAAAGTTGTTATATTGCGCTATTTTCTTGATATTTTTTCTTCTACATTTAAAAAAAAAAATCTCAAAATAATTCATTCATCACCATGGTTTTTTTTTGTCAGCTTATTCATTATAATATTAAATTTAATTTCCATGCAAAGTATTAGGAATTATACAATGTTTAATGCAAAATAGAAAATGCGGGTTTGGGGGGGTCAGAAAAAAAATATTCATTAAATTTCTTCTTATTGCAAGAAATATAGTCATAAGAAAAACTAATTCAATCCGTAGGACCAAAACAATACATTGTTTAGGCTCAGAAATTTCCGAACTTTGACCTTAATTATCTCAAAACTGTTTTGGTTAAGCCGTTGTTCCACCACTCAATCAATCATTGGGGGCATACGCCGGGGGGCGCGTCGCCTCACCCACCCTACGACGCCACTCCCGAGGGTCACCACGCGCGAGTTCCCATGCAGGCTCCTTCCCATACCAAGCAGCTCTCGACAAGAAACATCAACTTGCCCAGCCACGAGCCTTGTGGGCGCCCCCTTGGCCTCCTCCACGCCGGATTGTCTCTTACAGATACAACCCGATGGGAAGGATTGGTTTCAGGGTAGCGTGCCACATGCCCATATAGCCGAAGTTGGCGCTGACGGACTATGCAGGTAATAGGTCTCGATTCAGTCTCACGGTGCAATCGCTGATTTGACACGTAATCATCCCAGCGATACCCCATGATTCTGCGAAGACACTTATTACCTAGGCATTGATTGTCTCTTCAAGTCCACTATTTAGTGTCCATGTCTCACAACCATAGAGTAAGACAGGGATCACACAGCGACTTGAAGATCCGGATCTTTGTCCTCCTGCACAGGTAACGACAACGCCAAATACTCCCGCTGAGCGAGTCCATAACACCGTGGGCTATGCCAATCTGCCGTAAGACTTCTTGACGTGACCCACCGTCATTATGGACTGCGCTACCAAGGTATGTAAAACTTTCCAAAATCTCAATGTCCTCGCCACAACACGCATGAACAGACTGTACTGCTTCATCTAGTAAGTCTCCAAAACACCTGGACCTTGGTCTTGAACCAGGAGACCTCAAGTCCCAAAGGCTTTGCCTCCTCGTGCAGCGCCTCGAGAGCCAGCACCAGGACCTCCAGCGACTCAGCAAAGATTACTGCATTATCGGCAAAAACAAGATCAGTGATCTTGGTGTTGCCAACGGATGCTCCACAATCACTTTGATCTAAAAACCTTGTCCAATACCCAGTCCATACAAGCGTTGAAAAGTGATGGGCAAGGACGCACCCTTGCCTCACTCCTGTATTCACAGGAAAGAAGCCGGATAACACCTGCCCCACACTTCACAGCACTCTCGTCCAGAATACAGACCAGTTTTCAAAACCAATAGTCCTTGCAGAATCCCTCGAATCTACCACTGGACACCTCATAATGTCTATAGACTATGGGCACAAAACAAAGCATATCATCTATATAAAATACCTGTACAATGTAATCTTGCATTTTACACTTGCTAAATAATATTTTTTTTTAAATATGAAAGCCGATAACTTTTTTTTAAGATGTAGATTTCCAACAGTACATCTAATATACTATAGGAGTAGCGCGTGTGTCTGTCTGTCAGTTGTTTTTGAGAAGCCGAAACTAAATTCAATTTTGATGAGAGTAGGCTCCAAAATCGAAAATAAATTGTAGTGGTAAGCGGCTTGGTCCCATGTCGATTGAATCATTTAGAAGTGGGGTTTTGGGCTAAAAATACTTAAGAGTATTAGATTATAGGAAGAAAACTCGGTAACGCTTTGTTGCATTTCTTTAAACTCCCATAGACTCATGGACTAACCGTGTGTGTGTGTGTGTGTGCATTCATGCAGTGTATGTGTGCATTCATGCATGTGTATGTGTGCATTCATGCGTGTGTGTGTGTGTGCATGCATGCATGTGTGTGTGTGTGCATGCATGCATGCATGTGTGTGTGTGCATGCATGCATGTGTGTGTGTGCATACATGCATGTGTGTGTGTGCATGCATGCATGCGTGTGTGTGTGCATGCATGCTTGCGTGTGTGTGTGTGTGCGTGTGTATACGTGAGTGTGTGTGTGTGCTTGGGGTCGATATTCTAATATACTCCAAGCACGGCCAACTCTACGTCAGCCTGTCAAGGTTTGGCTGATGCCGTCGAAGTGGAATTCCACGTCGCCCCGTGGAATCACACGGAACGTGGTCTAGCCCGAGGCACTTTGACCAGTGATCAACTACGGCAACAACACGATTGGAGGTTGCACTCAAATTGTTGTCTAATATATACTACTTATACAAACATCAATATATGGGTCCGAAGGGCCCACAAGCACTTGTTATATACTAGATAAATATCTGGGAGCAGTGTCAGTCAGTTCCTCAACTTGCAGACCATCAGTAGCATAGCTATAGCACTGATGCCAGCTGGAACCCTCCTCTCTCAGGCGCACATCTCCCTCTTATTTCTTTTTGTTGGTAAATTGATAAATTTTGGGAAGAGTTTAAAATAATATCATCATCTCCCTCTAATGGCGTACTCCGAGACACTTGATCGGAGAGCCTCATTGGTTTTGCCTCTCCTGTCTACAGATCCTTTTGTCTGCTTGATTTATATCCTTGCATTTCAATTTTTTTTTTTACATATTTTTTACATTTCACCTTAGGTACAGTAGCTCAGGGGCGTAGTCAGGCCTGGCATTGGGGGCTATAGCCCCGAATGTTTTATGAATAGCCCCGGATCTCAAATGCCTGTTTTTTTGTTTGTTTGTTTTTAAACATAAATAAGATGAGCTCTGACTGGGCCAACATAAAATTTTAGTAAAAAACAAGATATTTCGTTAAATGTAAAATTGGTTTATGTTGATGGCATCCTTTAAGGAGATAAGAGTGCAATAGACACATACCTGTCAACTTGTAAGGTTTACCCGTATTTTGTACGGGAAATTTGATTTTTTGAGCATGTACGGCGTACAATGCAGTTTTGTATGGTAAAAAGTGCCCTCTTGTGTCTGCCACACAGTAATGCTGACAGTGAGCGAGCCTTTTCACATGTGACCAAACCACATGACCATGGCAATTGATACGCTAACAGCTTTTCTCAAAGTAAAAATGAACGTGTGATGAAAGCTGCTATCAAGTGCCTCCAACAAGTGAAATGTTGAAGTTGGCAAATCAGCCACAGCTAAATACAATAATCAGTGCTCCTCGTAACTGCCAATATTGTATTGTATGTTACTAAATGAACCTTTTTTTCACGCACGTGTAAGGTTTTTTGCTGTTTTCTAAGGGCAAATGTAGTGCTTTGTAAGGGCGGGACTGATTTGGGGTTGACAGGTATGTAGACAGAGGAGACACTAAAAGACCTGGAGAGGTGAAGAAGATAATATCAGATCAATGGACAAGACACAAGAGTTAACACAGTTTGTCACAGTTCAAAAGGAGCCCTTAATTAGTCAAAACAGTAAAAACCCAATACTACCAAAAAACTCCTTCCATTCATAGAAAATGTAAAAATATTTCTGAATCAAACTCCTCTCGTGACTTGGCATTCTAACTATATACGCCCTCTAACAAATTTCTTCTTCATCTTTCCCTCTTGTGCTTCTCCCGGATGACTCTGCAGCTGTGTCATCTATTTCTAAAGCTGAACTCTGCTCAAACAGTCAAACCTTTGCAAAAATTCCACTCTGGTTTATGAAGGGCTTGTAACTCCTTCTTCTCCATCCTTTGACTATATAATGCTGTTAGTAAGATCCTTCGTAATGATGTTTAAATTTGCCCTTATGGCCTAGATCCTAGGAAGACGTACAGTCCTGACGGAGTCCCCCCCTATTCTCAAAAGCTGTGCTTCTGTGCTTGCACCTGGTCAAACTTTTGTCTTTGTCTATCTACTTCCACCTTTCCTTCTTGCTGGAAGTTTGCTCACATTCAACATGTTCCTAAAGTGGGGACCGTTCTAATTCTTTAAACTACCGCCTGTAGCTATAGCTTTGACTTCCTACCTTCTAAAGCTTTTGAATCTATACTTTTAATAAGAAGACTTTAAGCATCTATCTGCCACAATCTTCTATCTGATCGTCAGTACGGTATCCGTAAAGGGCGATTTTACTGGCGATCTTCTACCGTAGATAACAGTGAAGTCGCCAGTTCTACGTTTCTTTGTTATTTACAGATGTGTGGTGGCGTTTAAAACTTACATTTGTACAAACCATGATTTCAGGACAGTTAGAAGGGGCTATCTGGAAAGTCTGGTGTCATTTTGTGTCTTCATCTGTGTCATATTAGGGCTATAAATGAACAAATGACAAAATAAAACCGAGTGGCGACCTCACTATACCTACTACAGTAAAGTCGACAGCTAGTATTTTAACCCAACAGTTGAGTCGCCACTCTGGGGAAGTCAGGGAAATTAGAGGTAAAGTAAAAAACAAGTTCTCTATATATATATAGCTGCGGAAGATGCTTGGATAATAAACATTCCTCTGCCAAACGGAAATAAATTCTATTCAAGTTTGGAAAGATCTGGCAAAGTCTGCGTCTGTAGCCCGAAAAGCTACTGTTATTGTCTGTCATCGCGCGAAGAAAAAACGTGGAAACAAAATGCGCAACAGTATATTGCAGAGATACAAAGCATTAAAATCAACACTGAAAACAGGGTAATTATACAATCTGAGATAAAATAGTGAACATCTTCAGGGCACATAAAATCAGTAGGATGCTATAATTCGTAATATTTGCGCATGGCGACTTCACTGCAGGGGCGGGGACTTCACTGTTATCTACGGTAGCTTTCCTACCCGAATTTTGGTCATTCTCCTTTTGTGGTTTTGGTGAAAATTTTGCTGTTACCTTGATATATCAAAAGCTTTTTATAGAGTGTCCACAATCTTTATTTCCAAAATCTACCCTCATTCGGTTTCTATCCTCTCTGCACCCTTCATCTTACGTTTCCTTTTCAAACCGTTTTTTATAGAGATACTGCATAATTTAACATGTAAGTAGTGCTGTCAAAATCAAGGGGGGTCTGTGCAACAAAACTTTTTGCAGAAAATAACGCCTCAATGAGTAATTAGCGTAAAACTACTCCAATTATGTCGAATGAGCTGAATTGGACATGCAAGTTAGATCTGTCAAAAATTAAATGGGTGTCTTAAAAAAAACTTTTTTGCGTAGAAACAAGCCCTTAATGATTAATTAGCGTATAATGAGTCATTGGCGGAACGCTGGCTCGCTGCCACGTTCAGCGACAAAAAAATGAGCCAAAGCAAAGGTGCCAGAGGCTGGACGCCTATAGCTGATTATAAATATATATATATATAATATATATATATAATATGGCCCCCCTTTTTTTCAAATTCTAGGTACGCCACTGGCGCTGTCTTCACGCTAGGCTGAGAGGCAAACAGGCCGCTGTAAAAAAGCGTTCGGAGGTTTGGTTACCAGTTTGTTGTGTATGAGATCGACATGTATAGCGCGCCAGAGTACGATGTTACTTTGCATTTAATCCCGCTGCCCGCGGAGAGGGCAACAGCTTGCTCCCGGCTCATGCCTCACCCCAGCCGACTACCACGCGGAATCCGTGGCGGATTAAATTCGCCGTTAGGATACTCTGGGTGTATTAACCCACTCATCTTCATCATTTATACATTTTTTCTCATCTTGTCTTTCTAAGTAATCTTTGCGTCTTATTCCCAGTAATGTGGCATATATATAAGCACACTCGATGAGAGACGATCTTCTTGTAAATCAAGGAAGCGTAGCTTTGGCTGTACGGTGCATGTCTACAGGCGTGGGTTCTGTCAGGAGGCCTTGCCTTGCACCCCTCTCGTCACGGCAGCGCGGGTATCTCAACATGTAACGGCAGCATGTTATTTCTCCGTCAGGAGGTCCGCCATGACACACCTCAGTCCCGGGAAGACGGAGACCAGTGATGCAGCGGCCTCTCTAAAAGGTCTGTGTTCTTGTCAGGTGGCAGCCTCGTCCCTCCACAATATCGGTGTAATGCACGCACCATGTAGCGACATGATTGTTCTCGTCAGGAAGCAAGGCCTAGCAGCCATTCCCAGTCAAGAGGGCAGCTCAGCTATCTCACCATGTAGCGACCTCATTTTGTTTCTCATTATTTATACATAGTTCTCACCTTTACGTCTTTATACGTATACCTTTTGCGTCTTGTTACACAGTAATGGAATTACTATAAGCGCATCGATGAGATATTTAATTACTGTACGAATCCTATGTTGTAAATAAAGGTAGCGTAGCTTTGCTGTTAAAATTTGGCCTTCTTGTCTACCTACTAGTACAGGGTAGGCTATAGGTGGCAGGGCATGACAGGTTCTGGTTTTTCCGTTTTTTCCCCTTTCTGAATGAAGTTTTAATTTTCAGTGATTGCATTTGTTTATATATTTGCTTCCTCTTATCTTAGGAAACTTCGTATTGAAGTCGTCATCGGTATAGCTGGTATTTCATAGTAGCCTACTATATAGGCTATAATTAACTTGAGCTTATCTAGAATGGAAATTCATTCTCACACAAAATGCACCACCCCAGCAAACATTGTCATTAGGGGCCGGCATAAAAATCAGTGTGGGTAAATCACAAACGACATATTGGCATTGAGTCGGCAAACCTAATGGAAGTTATCGGCCTGGTGCGGACCGACAACTTGTGCGTTCATGTTTGCACCCGGGCCTGTGTCGGTTACGTTACGTTTCTGTGTCAGATCTGTGTCGGCAATCCGTAACCAAACTATTGCCACTACTTGAGCCACAAACGGGCCGACATAGCATCTAAATCGTGCCATAAGCGGCCAACACAGCAACTGTATCGTGCCACAGCAGGCCGATTTAGCATCCAAATAGTGCCAT